>JZKD02S0314942.1:659911-695257 GCA_000966675.3 Picea glauca
CGAATGCCGAAATGCCGAAGTGGTGGACAAACCTCAATCGGTGATTAGCCCCTTGGGTTAAGCATTGGTCAATATGACCTCTTCCCATATGACCACACTCTCTCTTCCGCCGAGATGTATCAAGGCGAGAGCCCGACCTCTTGTCATCGGGACTCCCAAATCCTCGATTTCTCAAAAATGGGTAATCTCTCGACACGTCACCCCCCCTTAGATCGGACGGTCCACAACTACTCTAGGGTTTCCACCCAGGAAAGTCCCGATCCCTTGTCGCCAGGACTCCTGATATCGTGATTCCCGATTTCCCGAAATGGGAGATATCACGATGCGTGGCCTCCGTCAATCGGACGGCTCAGATCTATTCTGGGGTTATCACCATGGAAAATCCAAAACTCTTGTCAAAAGGAATCTCGATTCCGTGATTCCCGATTTCCCAAAATGGGAGATCTTATGACACATGGCCTCCATCAATCGGACAGCCCAGATCTATCCCGGGATTTCCACAATGGAAAGTCTCGATCTCTTGTCAACAAGACTTCCGATTTCCCAACTCCTGGTTTCCCAAAATGGGTGATCTCTTGACATGTGGCCTCCATTAATCGAATGTATTAGATCTATTCCGGGGTTTTTTGCCCCTTTACACTAGGGTCTTAACCCTCGGGTAACTCCTGACAGATCCAATGGCTTGTCAGGTTTTTCAGCCGAGATTTGATGGCTCAGACAGATTCCCTACTTGTGGACTCTCCCACCACTTCCTGAATGTGGAAAGATCCACGGTCCGGATACTCTCATGGACCTTGGGGATCTATGGTCCTAAACTCTTCACTACCCACGAAGACATAGGAAAACGGAGTGGTAAGTCATTTAACGCCCTACTTTCTCCTACTAATCTAACGGTCATGGGTGACCACAGATTTACAGACGAGATCTCGTTCATTGTTCACCATCTATCAAAGTTAAGGCCCTTAACTTTCCAGCTTCCTCTTACTGAATCTAACGGTCATGAGTGACCATAGATTTCCCTACAAGATCTCATTCGTCGATCAACACCTATCAAGGTTTAGGTACTTATGTTTCCAACTTCTTCTTCTTATCTGATGGTCACGAGTGACCACATACCTCCCGACAGGATCTCATCCGATGATTCGATACTTATCAGGGATTTCTTCGGGCCTTTCACCCCTACATCCTCCTTCCAGGTTCTTGATGGGATTTTGAAGGAGGGTATCTCTATGGGGAGATTCACTCAGGGTACTACCTGAGGTATGTAAGGGTACCTTTCTCCCATGAATCAGACATGCGGTCTGAGTTAGGTTGGTAAGCATATAAATAGTGATTTATGAAAACATACGCCAGACGTAGTATTTCCATTATAAACATGCATCTACTAGTATTGATCAAAACATCCTACAGACATTCTTACAATGAAATCATTCATAGTTTCACATCTTATGGGAATAATCATCAGAATAAACATATATATATATATATATATATATATATTTCAAGATGCCATAGGCAAAACACTTATCAGAAATAACACCAGGGGTTATGAAACTGTTGAGAGGGGTGCTCGTTTCCACCCAACCGTAGGCTTAGCGACTCCTAGCGGATTTACCGCTAGCCACCCCCAAGCTGAGACCACGATGCTATGAGACTGCATCTCTGTCTGCTAGTGACCAGGAGTGAAGGTTACTCTCCTTCCTCTCTGCTATCACTCACTCTACATATCTCCAGAGTTCTCCCCTCACGTCTGCCCCCAATCACTTCTACCCCATGCCTTATCCTCTTGCGAGGTTGCATGTGGTGCGATTTTCCTTGCGCTGGTCAGTCATGATGGCTTTATGGATAGGCGGTTCACCTCCCCATCCCTCATTAAATTTCTGAGGAGCCATCTACCTGCCAGCTGGAGAGACATTTAATTCAGGGCCAGCGAGTCACTTTTGGTTCTCCGGGCTAGTGGAGTCCAAATACGGTATTAATTCTCGGTGGAAGTTAACGCCACCTTTCTAGGTGCCTTCCACTGCCATCATGGTCTCTTTTTCTGCACATCCCCTCTCAACAGTCCTGCAATATAAATTAATAATGTTATCCACATTTATTGACCTTTTCCACAAGGTCCATTTACATCACATATTCACATTTATGAGTTTTCCACAGTTCTTGGCCAGTCCAGTTATTTTTACAAACTAGGGGAAACAGGGTGTTACATGAACTCACATATTAGGGGGAATATATTACAACAAATATTTCCTCACCCCTTGAAACTTGTTTGGATGGCCTTTCCATTTCCCTATGGAGACTTTAATTCCCCTTTTCTACCTTCCATAGCCAAAATAACACATTTTTCCACATATACACACCCTATTAGTTAGAAAACAAGCGTATACGTAGGTTTCTCCACTACAGCGTACACACATTGGATTTGGTGCTCAAAATTAAAAATTATATTGGGTTTCCATGCCATGTCATGAGATCCATGATCCTTGACCTTCCATCTACTAGAAACACTCTGAATCGACCTTTTAGTTCCATTTGAAGGCTATAAATTGATCCATATCCAAGCCTTGGAGGAGAATTCAACTTTGAGAGAAAAGAAACTCTAGAGAAATTTCACTTCATATTGAGTCCGCATTCCTTTTTCCTTGAAAGTATGAACCCTTTTTCATCCCCCAAGATCTTCTTTCTTTGTGATGGAGAATCTCATTGTCTCCTTTATATGAGCTGGCATTTGGTGGAGGATTGAAGTGGTGGAGGCCTAGTTGGAGGGACTTAGTTTCTTGGTTTCGATATGTGTTATTACAAAAGTTTGTCACCTATATACTTATGTTTATCATTTTAATAGAAATACTATTTTGTCATCCAATGGATATCTTGAAAATATTTGAATTCTTATTCCATGGGAATATTTTTCATGTATGTTAATGGATTATAATAATCTATATGCTAAGATTATATATTGTCACCATATTCTTGCATATCTTGGTTGTTGAGGACAAGTTGCAGTTATAAATATTTGAGTTGTGTGCTCAATGGTGGTATTCATCAAAATTTTGGACTAGGTAGGCTCTTGGCCTTGTCTTGTTAGCATTTCATTTATATATCATATTTGGGATTATATTTTATTTATGCATGTCATTATGTCTGTTGTGGTTTACTCCATGCCATAGAGAGATTTTCCTCATAACACAAGAATCCTCCTTTCTATCTTTCATTAGGCATGAAAGACCTCTTCTTAAACAATTGCATGCTTGATTCAGGGGCCTCAACAAATTTCATATCATTGAAGGTAATGAAACAAATTGGTTTGAAGACAACCCAACCTTATGGCAATGTGTGTGGTATTGAGTCCAGAAAATTCAAATTTCTCGAGGTATGTGAGAATATTGAGGTTTTCCTAATTGATTTTCCTCATATCAACATCCTCATGGACATTGCAGTGATCGATGTTCCATATGCTTGGGGTATCCTCCTATATAGGAGTTGGTCTACTTATATTGGGGGTTTCCTTAGCATGGATATTGTTGGGTATGTGTTATATTCTTTGCATGTGTGTGTGTGTGGGTGCGTTAGATACGACAACTATGCCTGAAGATCCCTTCACCTAGAGCTCTGTCGTGTGTGTCGAGCGCTTTCCTGGGGGGGTCCCAGGAGGGGGAAGGTATGCATCCCCCTAGTTATGTGCAGCATTTGGCGGTAGCCTGGGATCGACGGGATTTGTAAATTAATCCCAGATTAAGGCATTAGAGTTTTGGTATCTATGGAATACCTAAAAACATTGTATATATTGTATGGAGAATGGTGAAATTTGAGATAATGAAAATAAGAAAGGTTTTCCCGGTTGAGGGTTTCCGATATAAAATCTCTGTGTACTCTGTGTATGAGCGATTGATTAATTTTTGTATTTATTAAGAATATATATGCATTGCTTTACTTCACAGGTTTAAAACTTACAGATATCACCCATACACACATTCATATGGGAGATGGCACTTTTCAGATACTATACAATCGAGAGAAAGTTGATAGACACGCGATGGATCTTGATGGTCCTGATTATGCCAGCTAATGCGATTATGATGTACTCCCACAAACCATTGAGTATGATCCATATGAGCTACCCTTTATGCAGGAGGACTCTATAGACACACTTCTTCCATGGACAGATCAATACAAAGAGAAACTTGCGAAATACCATGGGAAGGAACCAGGATCTATCCAAAGTTTGAAGAACGAAGATGAGAAACATAAATAAATCGTCAAAGAGATAGTCCACACAGAGCTTCCATATGATGAGAATACACCTTGCATCGATTTCAATGAAGGAATTTTTGTGCTCATGTGGGACAAGAGAAAGGGAAAGACCAGATATGACCAAAAAGACAACAATTCATGGCCTTTCCCTTACATCATCAGGAATAAATTAGACAAAGAAAGTCACTATCTAACAGCGTTAGACGGGAGAAATATGTCACTACCGGTAGATGGGCCTCTTCTCCAACCTCACATCTAGGTCACTTGAATTCTTCAACGCCCATGCCCTAGGTAAGTAGGTAAGTAATTTTGATTCCCTGAATTTGCATCATGATTGCTCATACTAGTTTAGATGCATTTCATTTTCATTTTTCTCTACTTGCATATTCATTTCATGCTTAGTTTAGATTTTTTTGAAAAAATGTCAAAATTTTCTTTTTCTAGCTTAGTTGGTTTTCATAATGATCATATAAAAACAAGGATGAGTAGGCCATCCTTTACTTGATAGTTCGAAGTTTCCTTGTAGCCACAGGCCTACCAGGATAAGTTTTGGTTCTCATGCAATCTACAATGAGCACATGTCCCCAAGTAAGAGCCATATGTTATCCCCATTTTGTGGATCACTAAGGAGATTATGTCTCGAGGCCCTCAGGCTTCAGATATGGAGTGTCAAGAGACTACTTGACTAGCAATATCCTTTTGCATAGATGGAAAACCCACTCACCACCACAGATGGTCATATATTTGCAGATGGCATACACCACATCAGCTGGCTTCCAGAAGGTAGTGGGCCTTGCTCCATGAAGTAGAAGTCAGTATTACAGTGAGAATCATTTCAATATTTTAGCCAATTTAGTATGTTGTATCTTAGATTACTCTATATTTCATGATATGTGCTTGGACATTATGAATTTTTCTCTGCTTCACCTTGGTGGTTGACATTCTGCCCTAGTAAGTGGTCTTCCTTAGGGATGGGTTTTCTACTAGGAACTCCCATAAAGAGCCATCGTACCATTCTCGATCATACTTACCACTTTCCATCATTATTCCCCTCCATTTTCTTATCTCTTGGGATTTTAGGGTGTATTGACGCAAGAAGGGGTTTGATCCAGGTGGATATTGGTGGCAACCCACCTGTTCCAATTGGCTCCTCTTTTCAGTTTTTAGTGCAGCATGTTCTTTTGTACTTATTTGTAATTGTGGGTTCTACACTTTTTGGGTTGTATGAATCCCTACACATCGTCCAGGTGGATACTGGTGGCCTCCCACCTAATCCAACTGGATTATTGTGTATGTTTTCATGTTAGCACATCTTGTTGTACTTCCAGGGCCGTTTTGCGGCCCTAAATAGTGTTTTTTTGGCTCACCACATTCAAACTGTAGATAGAGTCATATTTTGATGCCGTAATGCATAGTTCTCGAAAACAAATTTCCAATGGGCTATCACACACCTAAAACAAAGATCGTATATAAAAGTTACGACCCTGGGAAGTTAATGTACTAACTTACCTAAACAGGGCCCACATGAATTTTGGTGTTTCATCTCTTAGGGTTAGGTTTTTGGATGTCTAGGGTTTTGGAATTCATGTTTATCATAAAAAGGTCTTTAGAGCCTCATTGTAATCATATTCTTGCGAATGAGTGTATTTGTCACGTCTCTTCTCGAAGATAAAGTTGCCACCATTCAAGTGAGTCTTCCACTCTGTATTTTTACAGTCTCTTTAAAATTATTTCATTAATAGAAATAAAGTATTTTTATATTTCTTTGTTTCTGTCAATTTTCATGAGCATTTCATTGTAATATATCTTGTTTCATTTCACTCCAAAAATAATCTAGATCAGTGGTATCATAGCAAGTTGTTATTGATCATTTTTCAGCGCATGTCCCCGACGAGGTTCAAATATAGCCAGTTGGGTCTCGAATTTGTCTCTCTTGAGGACAATCACTCTCGCACACCCGAGAAACCCTCGATGGCAGTGGTGAGGGGTCTGAGATCCCTTTAAATCAATAGTAGGAACCAAACCTTCCTTAGAGGCCCAATTAGACTCTGCAACGTTTGATGGTGGAATGGTTCTCCAGATATTTCGATCTAGAAAAATTATCGATGAGATTTACTTGGTAATTGACATGATATCTTCCTATGAAAGTTCCTCCTTCATATTAAATGTTCTCTTTTTTGTCTTTTATTTTATTAGATGGGTCTGATAAAATTAGATGTGCTGGTATAAACCAACTGGTAGAAGGGTTTCTTAACTACTGAAGAAGGTTGAGCTTGGGATAACCCTCATTCTCAAGCATGCAGACAAATATATTCACACATATTACAAGCCTAGTACTAATACATTAACTTGTTGGTATTTCATCATTGACTGAGATACAATTATCGTAAGAAAAGTACGCATGTAATAAGATGGTGGAAAGAAAAATAGTTTCCTCATCTCTGACATCAATCACACATTAACACAACTACTTGTTTTCCATCATTAAGAACAAAAGAACTGCAAAAATATTGAAACAGATAACTTATCAATAGATTCAGAAACTCTTACTTGTTATAGCATCAATTACTGAAAAAAATTTGGAAGTAATTCCTCCTCAATCCAATCACATAATGACTTTGATAAAAAAATGGAATTTTGTCTCTGGTCCTAAACAAGACTTCTCAATTAAGGTTGTTCGGAAATATTTATTTACAATTAAAAAAAGAGGGTCTTTTCCCAAAACCATCGACCCTTGCTAAAAGTTCAATCCATGTATTTATAAAAAATCACTAACTAAAAATAGTTGCTACAAGTTTAAGTTAAGTAAAACAAAATATTGTCACGTGGCGCTTGATCTCTTTGTTCTCTGAGAATCATCTCATGGTTCTATTGGAGTGGATGACTCTTCTCATATTCCGACCACTTGACGAAGAGATCCTTGCATGTGATGGGATACAGGAACCTATGTTGGTCCGTCGGGGCTGAAAGAATTTCTTTCACTTCTAGTGCTCGTTCTTTGTATTTGACTATTTTGGCACTCAACCCCTTCAGAACTGCACGAGCCTTGATCAGATGCTCCATAAATAGTTGTATTTGACCTGGCACCATGCTTGTCACCTATGTGATCTCTAATGCCCATGCTAAGTCTTGTTCTACATGTCGCTTTACTATGTCATGCAGGTCGAAAAATTCTTCAGGTGAGCCGAATTCTAGGAGGCCAATGCCTTTCATCTCCTGATTAATCTTTTCCCATCCTTCTTCGCAGTAGGACCACTTCTTTTGTATCTCCCATTGAGGTTCTTATCCCATCCTTACCTAGTATTCGACTTATTTCCTAATCTGAGATATGTTTCTATCCCTTAGCACTTGAATATCGTGCTCTTCTATGCCTCGACCCTTTTGCATTGCGTTGATGTAATCAATTATTTATACCACTTGGTATGATTTTTCATACCACCTTTCCACATCCTTGTAGGTTGTCAGTGCCATAAGGGTATCTTCTTGGAAATCAACTATACCTGTAGTGAAAAGATGTCATTCGTTTGTTAAGTTTGCATAAGCATCCTGGAACTCACTCCTCAGAAACATTGTGGCCTATGTTGAGTCTTGATAGTATTTTTACAAATTGTACAGAAGATCTAGCTCCTTTATTGCATCGGTCAGTTCCTTTCATCCTACATTGCTCAATCCAACATGGCATCGATGATATCCATCCCTGCACTGATGAGATCAGATGTATTTACATGTTCTGTACTAAGAATGTTCTCCTCTATGGTGATGAGAATCGAGTTATCCAGCATGAGTCTTCTCTTATTGGTGGTCCTCTTCATGATAGATTTCCTCTTCCTGTCATAAGTAATCACCTGTATATTGACGACCTCATCAACATGCTCAGGTATTTGTTGTTCTCCCCGGGTTAGAGTGTTTTCCAGGCTCCCTATTGTGTGTATATATTATAATATTGGTTCTTGGACTTCTTTCATATGCTCGGATGGCTCAACCTTCGTTTGTTTTTCATAGGTTGGTGAGGCATCGACCAAAATTGAAGAACCAGTGATAGGTTCAATACTTACTTGGTAATCAGTTGTTGAGGTGTCGATCTCTTACTATTGAACTTCCTATTTTTGACCACCCTATCCTACCTCATCCCTCGAGCTATCTTTTAGGGTCTCCGATAGGTCAAGAGACTAAGTGTCTAAGACACTTTCGACCTCATGGTCTCTCTGTGGAAGCTTTTGAACTAAAGCATCAGGACTTGGGGGAGATTTTTTCTTAGGTTCCTTCTCCTTTGTAATTGGTATCGGAGTTACCAGAGGGACCTCTGAACTCTCTTCATCATTATAGATAGTTATTAGATCAAACAGGGGGTCTGGTACACCTATTTCACCTGGTGTTCTTGAAACCTCATGTTGGGTTGGAATGGTCACCAGTGATATAATCTATGCTGATGGAACTATAGGGTTTTCAAGATCGATGATTTCCTCCAGTTGTATTGACTCTAATCCCTGTGTCTCTTCTCCGATTGTGATTGGGTTGTCCAAGGGGATCCTCATCATTTCTATGAGTTAAGGATCATTCTCTAACTGTTCAATGACTCTCTGGGCTCCTTCTAGTAACATCAACCCTCTCCTTTGTGCCTATGTGGTCTCTGTTGCTCTGATTTCTTCTCTAACCTTGAGAGATTCTTGAGCCGACTGCTCTATTGTCTCAACCTGATCATCCATGCTCATATCTTTGAACCTGGTCATGTTCAAGTTGGATTTCCTTTGTAATACCTCCTCCCAATCCCAAGTGCATTCTATAAAAATATCATCTTCAAACTTGTCATGCATGTATGGCCAACATGACAATACTTGTGAAGTGTGTTGGGGGATCAAGCCTTTAGGGTCGTTCTTGCGAAACCGGCCTGTCGGGAACCTAAACTTGACTCAAACCTTCTTATTTGGCTTGAGAAATGTCTTTAACTATATAAAACCCCACATGGAAGTCATAGGGTATAAATCCTTGTTTCTTGTCTTTAACTAGAGTGGCATTATATCCCTACAAGATCGTCTGATAACATATTTCTCCTACAATGAGTCAGTCTAGGATGTGATCAACGAGTAAATGTGGTGATTCAGTGGCCCTGAACACCCTGATATAGGTTGTGTGTTCTTCTAGATACCAGTGGCCTACCTTTGATATCATTTTCTTGGCTACTACAGACAACCTTGGATATTCCCTTTTAAATAAAATGAAATAAACTTAGGCAATGAATTCATCGCAAATAAAGGAATAATATTTTTGTACCTTCTCTCCCATAATATGATGAAGTAGACATGAACCGAAAATTCTACAACGTGCCAACTCAAATTCATCCCGACGAATACATTCCTTGCACAGATTACATCTAGTAGATACGAGGCCATGTGAAAAGTAGGTGCTTCTCCTTCTTTCGGTGTTTGAGCCTATTGTACATTGATGCTCAATTTCTTGGAGATTAATGCTCCACAATTGAAGCTACTCTCGAAGATCACCACAGTGTATGCCAAGGGTATCCATGCTTCTGAGAAGTTGGAGCAGTCCTTTTCTCCATAAAGTCGGCATATTAGAGCCATCAAGTAGACATATGGCTCCCTTAGTTTCACTATCACATACCATCCATTTCTCTGGTTTGTAAATTTGCTGTCTTCCTTCCACTTGAAAGCCATTAATCGGCTGGTGTCATGTAACTCATAGAACCTGACCATGAATTTTGTGTTCAATCGCTCCTCTAGGTCCCTGATTTTGTAGTACTTATGAAACTTTGCTGGGAGAAAAACTCTGACACACACATCATTATCATCATTAATGAGGCACTTATGAGCATCTGTATGATCAATCAGCCAACTCAAAATCTCAATGCATGAGAAAAATGGAGTTCAGTAGGCTACCATGTGTAAGCACGACCTTCAGATATTTGGGAACACCTAGTCATCGAGTGCCCTTACATATGAATCATTGTGTGGGATACACTCTGGGTAATCTTCCCAGTTGATTCTGTTGAACAGATCTCCCCCTATGGGAGAATTATTTTTGACCCAGTGGCTACTTCAGTATCGCCAAACGCGGGGCCTTGAATGAATGCCTTATTCATCGATGTTTTAATGATAGGCTCTACCCTGGGAGCGTATTCCAACATCCTCATAGTGCTGGGAGAAGAAACCTCACCAAGTTTTTCCTCCTTTAACCTAGGTGCCCTCGACGAGCGTCTGGTCATTGGATTTCTTGGAGGCATTTTTTCCTACAGCTAGAACATAGTTGGACACTGTGTAAAAGATCAAATGCTGATATAAAAACAATTATGACCACTGAACTGATAAAATTTAACACATACCTTTGTTGCTATCTTAATTTAATGTAGCCAACCCCTATATGCTATTTTAAGGGGTGGGGCATCATTTGTTAGACACACCTACCACACTTAGAGGGGGGGTGAATGAGTGTGGGGCTCTTTTTCCCAAAACCTCCCTCTTCACATAAAACTCCTTAGTTAACATTCAACATTTATTCATTACCCATTGTTTTCATTTAATACCAATTAGATGTGAACATATATCAGTGGCATATATTAGCAACACATATCATCAATAATTCATCACCACAAGGAATATAAAGAACACAAGATGTATGTACAATTTTTTCTTTTTATTATGGACAACAATCCGGGTTTTATCAGCAACAACTGAATAGAGCACAACTCTACAAGAGCACCAGATCTATAATTCAAGACTCATCTTACACCCTCAGCAACAACTGAGATGAGGCAACAATCCTCAACAGATATCTATATCCCACGTGTTCACGTGGCCAGTGTATAATGAAACATGCATATGCTTCTGAGAAACTAGGGTTTTTCTTTGCTTCACATGCTCATATCCTATGCAACCTATAATCACTTTCTCTTCTATCTTCCACTATCCAAACTGACCCACAACCAGTCACAACATCTCCAATCTCTCCAATAGCTTTCTCATGCTCCACAATAGATCGTTATGAATGTTATCTCAAACATGTATAAGAATCTAGTATACCATAGCAATCATGTCACCACTGAATCACAAGAGTACTGATCACTCCATCAAACAAATCATCCAAGCTGAACCACATCATAGAAGCCATACCAAGAATTCCCTAAGCATTCCTATCACATCAAACAATAGTATTCATAAAGACAATAATGTAATCATACCAGTGTCTCAGTGATAGATTTGAGGCCATAGAATGAAGATATGGAACCTGCCTAATCATCCAAGAGCTTGGCACCATCTCAAACACAATACTTCACCATTTTATCCACCATACGCTCCATGTCTTCAGACAGCCCACGTATACCTTAATGTATACGCACCCTAAGAACAGACAACTTGTGTATACCTCAAAAACTAGGGTTTCTAAAGTTCCGAGAATTTTGTCATCAAGATCTCCGACATTACCGAAACTTTGATGCATCCATGAGATCCTCCTATCGCTCTCGTCCTCAAAATAGATCTTCAATCATTCTCAAGATATCCACCCCAAATATTATCTCACAAGAATCTCTCCAACAATACTCCACAAGATGATCTCACTAGAAGCTCTCCATTGATCCACAAAAAGGATGATCTACAAGAGACCATAGCTATCTTGTTTATACTTTCATCCTCTAGGTCACTTAACCCATTTTTAGGTTACTTAACCCATTTCTAGGTCACTTAACCTATTTTCCATATTTTAGGGTTAAACACTTTCCATGAATAGAAAGTTCTCCAATACTTTATCATTTAAATATTCCTTCTTGATTTTTTCACTTCTCTTTATTATTTAAATAATCCATCTTGATTTTGTCACTTTACTTTATCATTTAAATAATGATTTCTTCTTTTCAAGCACTTTGACTTCTTTGACCTTGGGGGCTTCAAGCCTTCATATGGGGGTCCTCTAACTTCATAAGGCCATAACTCTCAAACCGTGACGAGTTATGTGACATTCCACATACCACCGAAAATGGAATGACAAGCACTATCCATCTAGGATAGTTTCACCAAAAACTTCATTGATCTTCATATCATTATTCCACATACAATCATGGGTCCTCCAACCGTTCTTCTAGGATAACTCAATCCGCAAAGCGTCTTCCTGTAAGGGATTTCACCATAAGGGGACCACTTTGGAGTTCATCCATTTTTTAACCTTATCAATCATGATAAGACAATTATGAGTCATCTTTTCATCAAAAAAACTATGCATCATCATGTATCAATGACAACTCATTGATCCATCTTCAAATATGCATCATATCAATGATCCATATTTATCAATTGGTTTCCACTTTGACATCTATCAATCTCATCAAGGACAATACATATACATTGTTCATCAATCATCAATCAATCAATTACTTGACATCAATCAATGACATCAATCGATCAAACCATTTACATCAATGACATATGATCCAACAATCTCCCAACTAATCAAACCATTGGCATCAATGACAAGATGATCCAACATCATATTTAGTTTTCCTTAACTATCTTGAATCCTAGATCCTATATTTCTATCACGTCCTTCTCGTCCATCATTACCCAATCATCGCCTTCTTTCTCAAAAACAAGCTCTGGGCTGGACTTAATCTTCCTTTATAATATTAGCGGTATAGGGATTTGACGCTTTAACACTTCGGTGCTTCGACACTTCAACGTTTTATGCCTCTTCTCTATCTTTGCATGAGACCACCCGAAATCCTAAACTTCTAAAGTCCCATAAGCTTTCCATATGACTCTGGCCTTCGGGCCTTTTGGTCCCTTTACAATACTACTCGATGGGTGAAAAGGATCCTAAAGGATCTGAGGATTGATGATCCTCATTACTTCGTGAATTGGGGCTTCGGGGAATTTAACGTTACAATGTCCCTATTCTTTCGAAGTGGTCAACATTGGGATGACCTCGGCATAGATCTAATGGTCTGAGGGTGTCTACGTAACTCTAGAGATCTACGGCTCATAACTTCCACTCAAAGGGTCTTATGGGTCCCACTATTGGGCCACTCCTAGAGGGACATATTTCATACCAAAACACTCTGGTAAGAATACGTGGCACATGCCTCAGGCCACCATCATCTCCTACCCATGTCACAAGGTCTACACACCTAGCAACCTCACCACTTGACATGTGGGTCCTCACATGCTCTTCATTGTGCTACACGTGTCCCCACGATCGAACAGTTAAGAGGGATCCCAACGAATCCTTAGATCCACGGTCCACATTACTTCACAGCGCTGACCTTCGTGGGGTTTTGACGGTACCATGTCCTTGTTATCTCGAAGCGATCAATGTTGGGCCAACTTCATAATAGATCTAACGACTAGGAGAGAACCCAAAGGATCCCCAAATCAATGGTCCTGGTAACTTCACGACTACCTTTGGGGTTTTGGCTTCACTACCACTCCATTTTCCCGAAGCGAGACTTCGTCGCAACACCATGTGCAGGTCCCTCCTCCTAAATGATCGGATGTTGGGCAGGGCTCTGAACGATCTTCCCAAAATATATGACTCTCCGTCATTTCATAACTTCGGTGTTCAGGGAGTTTGATGCTATAGAATCTCCATTCTCCCAAAGTGGAACTTCGCCGAAGTAGTCTCAGTGTAGATCCAAAGGCTGAGGGGAATCTATGAACATTACTGATCAGTGTTTCACACTACTTATCCATGGGTATTTGGATCTCAGTTTAGACTGTAAAATAGGTTCGCTTAACCACTAGGGAAACCATTCATTGTCGGTCAACTTGTCGGTAATCGAATCTCCTGGTTACCTTCGGCAAATTTAAGGCTAGTAATGTTGGAAATACTCTGAAGTATCAGAGTTCCAGAGCTCCGAAGCTAGGAGGAATTATATCCCTTAGGCTTAGTCTAATGTTCTTGGGTGTTTTTCATATGGTTCCTCCTGAATGGATCTCTTCCACTCGTCTTCCAAATGAAAAGGTCTTCCCCTTTCAAGGTTTGAACCTCACTATTCTCCATGAGATTTATCATGAAATGGTTAAGGAATTGGGCATGAAATCTCGATTGCACAACAAGGAGTCTGAGAAAGATATCCTCTTCAGATGGACAGGGTCATATTAACATGGTATGTCCTATCTTGGTTGTCCTACATGCTTATGTCCTCAGATTCCTCCAAGGCTAAGTTGGAGCATACAGACTATCAGTCAGAAGCCTAATTTCACAAGGAGATAAACACATACACATATCATATTCATTCCACACATAAACCATTTATAGATACATATATAAATGCATGCATTCATCTATTATTTCATTTCAATACACAAAGTATGAAAACACTTATCATAACCAGAAGACGTGATGCGACTGCTAAAAATGGGTGCATGTTTCCACCCAACCATAGGCTCAGTCACTCCTAGCCACCCCCAAGATAGACCATGATGATTTGAGATTGAATATTTTATTTCGGCTAAGTAACAGTTAGGGACAGAGGTTACTCTCCTCCTCCCGCAAGATCTTGGCAACAGATTTCCTCGATACCAAGAAAGGAATTCTTCCTGAGTACTTTCTAATTCACTCACCAGCCTCGTTTATCAGCGTGTATCATAATTCTTCTAGCCACTTCCTACGATTAGAACATACTCTTTCTCAGTTCCTCTTTGAACCCAAGAGATCCCTTTCTCGTCTATGCCCTCTCCACGGGTCTTCCTCTGCCCACCATGCCTTTCTTAGCAATGATTGCATGTGGCCTGAATTCCCAGTCGGTGGTCAGGCCTGAAAGAATTAAATATGGGTGCTCTGACCCATCCCCTCATTAAATATTGAGGAGGTATTCCCACCTACCAACCCAACTATAATTCATTCCTGGGTCAAAGGGTTGTTCTGATCTTGTGAAATTAACTCCATCAAAGTACTGGTCTGGTGGAGGTTAACGAAACCATTCCTAGTCCCCTTCACCATCTATTTCATAGCATCCATGGTATCTCTTTGAAAAACCCCCCCTTTCAACAGTCGTGCAACACTTATCCATTCTCTATTAATCACTAAAATTTACATTCATTGACCTTTTATACAAAGCTTCATCAAATCAAACATTCATACATATCAAGTTTTCCATAGTCTCTTGGCCAAATATAGTTATATTCACAAACTAGGGGAAACAGGGGTGTTACAATCCCCTCCCCCTTAAAGAAACATCATCCTTGATGTTCTATATTTCAATGGGCTCTGTATATACAAAGGTAAACAAAAATGGATATGTTTGGCTCATGGCATCCTCCATTTCCCACGTAGCCTCATCTAGGCCAAAGTGTTTCCACTACACCTTGATCTTTGCAATGGTTCAGTTCCTGAGCGAGGTTTCCCTCCTGTCTAATATGCATTGAGGTTCTAGAAGGAATTATCCCTTTGGATCCACCTGAATCACAGACCATTCAATTATATGATTAGAATCATGTACATATTTGTTTAATAACGATACATGGAAAACATTATGCGCCTTCACTGTGGGAGGGAGTGCCAGCCTATAGGCTACAGGTCCCACTCTATCTAAGATTTCAAAGGGTCCACAATACCAGAGTGATAGATTGGTGAAAGATCCCATTCTTAGGGGACTATTCCTGGGCCTAACTCTGATATAGACATGGTCCCCTGTCTTGGACTGTCTAGGAGTTCTCTTTCTATCAGCGTAACTATTCTATCTATCTTGAGCAATTTTCAGGTTTTTCTTTATTTGAATCACTTGTTGTTCCATTTCTTGCAACATGTCAAGTCTGATTGTAATTATATCCACTGGCTTACTCCATTTGATGGGAATCTTTGTTGTTGGGAAAAATACCCTACGGACTAGCAAACTAGGTTCAGACTTGCATGCAGATTTTGACCGTAAAGAAATTACTTTTTAACCTACCACCCAAAAAATTAAACCCCTCTTTCACAATACATGCATGGAAAGGAACTACTAACCTTGTTACTGACGTTTGGTGTAGATCCTTCGTTGCGCTTTTGAACACTTGCTGGCGTTGCTCCTTCCAAAGATAACCTGCAATCAAAACAAACAATGATGCATGCACACTACTTTTCTACTTGAGGGTTAGAAATTAAGCATAAATTAACCAAACCATAGATAACTCATGCATTGGGATGGGAAAAGTATTCTTTTATTATTTGAAAAATGAATCAACTTAAAATCAAAGTCGAGACCGACCACCGCTCCTTGATCCTGATCCTGGGCTCCTCTTCATTTGTCCTCCAACTGCTTTGTGTTAAATATCCTTTGGCATGAGGAAAGGCTAAAGGGTTGGGACAATGGATTATACAAATGGGCAGAGTTTCTTCGCTATATTTTTTCCTCCTCCAAATGGTACCCCTACCCCTTCTTTTATAGGCTATAAGGAGCTAGGGTTTTGGACAAACCCTCAGCCATGCATGGCCGGGAGTTTCAGTTAACTAACCCATAGATTTTTGTTTCGTCGGCAACTTCCCTTTTTTTGTGTTTTGTTAGGTACACGTAGGCTGTAGTGGGCCTACCAGTGTGCACACGCGTTCAGTAATGGGTTAGGGCGCGTGGGCCTTGACACAAGAGGATTTCCAAAGATTTGTTCAGCAGATGTTTTGGCAATGAAGGGATATGAGTTGGCCTGATGCTCGGTAAGCATGTGTGGTGCAATTTAGGGTTATAATAGATGCCCCCTAATGTGTGAGGTCAGAAGAGCATCTGATGGCCGAAATACATTATGAATCTTTTACCAATCTTTACTGATGTGTTGAATGAGTGAGCCCAAGGATCAGGAACCAAGAGGCGCCATCTGCAAAATAATAAATGTCTCACCGAGGCAGGCATACCCATGCTCGGGATAAAATAGAACCATGGCTACCAATCAAATACACTATAGATCCATTTCAAATAACTATAAAGAGTAGTTGCGAATAATACACAGCGGAGCTACATCTCGAAACTAGAAAGATAGACATATAGAGTACACATCTTCTAGAAGCTGATTCGGCCTGATGGTTGTACTTCAGAGCTCGAGAAACAACTTCAAAATCTTCTAAAACTTAGGTAGGAGTGTAATATGAGTGTACGACTACACTACCCAGAGGTCTTCGACGGCTCGTCAGTTATGGACTCGATAATCTTGATGATCGGACTGAGGACTTCAGTGATTTTGAACAAGGACTTGATTGGACGTTCAGGATGGCTGGGTATGCGGACAAGAGACATATTGCAGAGGGGACGACTCAGGCTTAGTGACAAACTTCCCTTGGAAAATAGCATGACAAGTGATAAGACTCAGGCATCATATATGTTAATCATAAGTCTACGAAGAAGGAGGCAACGCAAACTCTCCATATGTTTGGAAGAGTAACCAAACAGTGGAGGACACAACTCTATATAGCGAGAAAAGCTTCCTAAGGTCGTACTACATCCCATAGTCTGATGATCAAATGGATAGATGTGATTTATCCAAGGGCAACTCATTATGCTGCCAATAAATAAAATACTTTTCCCATTCTCTTTTTGGGGTATATTTGATTTTTTTGTTCTTTTTGATAATTTTTGAAAAAGAATAAAGGAATATTACGTTACAATGGAGGAATGAGTACTGCAAACATACAAGCTCGAGGCACAAGGACAAGACTGATGTTCTGGTAAAATGAGACTCGGGAAAAATCCTCCGACGGCCAAAGGTGTTAAGACGCAGAAGCAAACTGTCACAAGGCTAATGGATAAGGTATGCCAATGCGGTTGATAGAACACACAATGGTAACGTCCTTTGATGTAAGTTTAACGATCCCAGAGAAGGTAAGCTCGGTGGTTTTTCATATTTAAAGAGTCTGAAAAATCATAAAAGGAGACTCCATTGGGGTACCTTTTTCGACAATAGTCTAGTCGGTTCGAAAAAGGGATAAACTAGCACCGATTAGACGTCAATTCAAAACCATTTTAACGAGTGTGACAAGGACAAGATCACTCGGCTATTTTTTCACTTTTAAGGAGTCTGAAAAAAGCTTAACTATGGACTTCATCATGAATATTCTTCTAGACCATTTTAACGAGTATGAAAGAATAAGGTCACTCGATGATCTTTTCAATTTTAGGGAGTCTGAAAAGAGCTTAACTATGGACTCTGTGGGGGTTTCTTTTTCATCAATTTAGTCCCTTAGGACCGAAAACCTGAGGATACTCTTCTAAAGAATGGGAATTCAATAGAGTATTCCTTTGTTCGTACAGTTGATCGTCCGGACCAAAAAAGGGGTAAACTACCGCCGAAAAAATGTGACTTCAAATTTCAGTTTAATGAGCGTGAAAGGCCACAAGATGGCTTGGAAATATTTTCATTTTTAGAGGGTCTGAAAAGGGCTTAAAAGGAGACCCGTTTATGTTTTGGGAGTCCTGAGGGTAAGACAAAGAGTGAAAAAGACCCATGAAAATGAGGGCTAAACTCATATTCAGGAAAGACTATATGGACTCCCAAGCCTATAGTGTTTTTTAGAAACAACATGGACACCATAATGCAACCATGACCTACCTAGGGCATCCATGTTCTGGTAAGCTCTACCACCAAGTTGTGACACTTCTAGAGTATATATGATGTTTCTGTGTCACAACCCAATGGGATCGATCCTATAGCATAAGAAAAAGGCAACGAGATGCAAAAGTTGGGGTAGTATCCTAACCTATATACTCAAGTTGATTTTTTTGTTTTTTATTTTTATTTTATTTTTTTAAATGGACCGTCAATATTTTTTCGAAACTCAAAAACATTTGTCCCAAAACCTGATCAAATCCCTCCCGTATAACTCCTGGATCACTCTAAATGGTTTTTGATATAAAGAAACTGATAAGGAGGGCCAAAAAAGTGACAAAAAGAGGCCAAAAAGTCTATAAATAGAAGCTGGCAGCTCATTATCACCATTGCTGATTTGGAAATTGACTCTGGAGCCAAAAGACCCCCTTTGCCAAAGATAGTGATTCCTGGACCTACAGTGGATGAAATGGACTTCTTCTTGGACCAAGTAAGTACAAACTCCCTTATCTATCTAGTCAATACTTCATTTTAATCTTTTAAGTTATTTTTTGGGTGGGCGTCGACCTTAAAAAGGTCGGCCCTAGGTACATGTGGGTTGTCCAGAGACAGCCTGCGTGTACACGCGTGCAAATTAAATCATGCACGCGTGTACACACGAATGTCACCTCTATAGGCCATGTGTACCCCCCCCCTATTGATGGAAAAGAAAATTAAAAGAAGTATTGACCCTCCTCTACCTTGTTGTGTTGGCAGGATGTATTTCCAGTGGAGGGAAAGGGAGCATGAGGCAATAAGTGAATTGGTTGCTGCAGATCCGAATGTTGTGGCCGTGTTAATGCAATGTGGTTTGCTCAAATTATTTTTATGTCCGTTTATGCGCACGCAACCAAGGCTACTGAACACCTTGATTGATTACTAGCACCCTGATGCAGAGGCCTTTATGTTAGAGGGGAAATCATTGGTGCCCACCACCGAGGACATTTACTTTCTGACTGGCCTCTTGAGGAGAGGGGAACCAGTCAACTTCCAAACTTTTCCTGCGGGACCGAGCAAGATCTCGGAGTTGATAGCTAAGTACTGTGAGGCTAGGACTGAACGTGCAGGTTCCCAGGTACCTGTTAGCAAGATTACCAACTTAGCACTACAGACTATCTTGCTACTTATTTGGTGGATTACCGGCTCAGCAGCCATGCATCAGGCTTCGCACGCATAGATGAACTGTGCTATCCAGTGCATGAATGCACAAATTTTTTATTGGAGTACCACACTGTTGGAGTTTATGAAGAGGCCATTGACAGATTGCCGACAGTGGACACAGAGGAACTTCGGGTTCAGGACTATCTTGTGTTCGTTATTTTTCGAGAGAGTTCCGTGTTTCAGTCCTCAGGTTGTAGTATGAGGACATCTGGCCTCTTTCCCTGCAGTGTGTAGATGGGCAGTGCTACTGCCGCAATAGGGTGGTGGAAGGATCGTTGAGGCCTTCGACGACGACTTTTTTGCTTGGCTGTCACGACAGATCCCGGCTATCAAGCACTACCCGTATGCAGGGATAGACTTCTGTAGAGATCCAGAGATACCCATGCCTCCTGGTGAGGAGCGAGGGGAGATGGGTAAGTCTCCTCCTTTGTAGTTTTTTTGTTTTCATATGTAATTTTTATGTATTTTTTGTTATATATATCATTTTTTGTATGCCAGAGTATTTGATGGGTAAACATTTATTAAATGCAGATGTGGGACCCGTGCGACCTGTCGACTATGCATGGAACAGGCGTCGCCCACGGCCAAAATCTACAGTTGCCGCCGCTGGGGGAGCAGCAGTAGCAGGGAACCTCCCTGCAGGAGAGGCCGAGAGGGTCCTTAGGAGAATTGAGCGGAACTTTACTGCGCTCACTCACACAGTCCCGATGGCAAAGATAGAGGACCTGCCGCCATCCATGCAGCCTCATGTTGTGGGGGAACCTCGGACATGGGTCTGTTTGTTTAGGCATTTAGCCCGTGCAGTAGATGATTATAACAGGGCCCATAGGCCCTGAATAGACTCTAGACTTTTTATGTGCCATGAGCACCTTGTTGTATATATTTTTTGAGGGCATATTCCCGGTGACTCGTTATTATTCCCATTTTTTAGGCACTTGCGTCCATCTATGTACTCTAGTGATTTTATGATGTTTATATCTGGTTTTTATCTTTTTTGTGTCTTATGGATTATGTGTGCAAAAATGTATTTACATGTT
This sequence comes from Picea glauca, assembly GCA_000966675.3. Classification (NCBI taxonomy): domain Eukaryota; kingdom Viridiplantae; phylum Streptophyta; class Pinopsida; order Pinales; family Pinaceae; genus Picea; species Picea glauca. The sequence goes on from JZKD02S0314942.1 coordinate 680,913, forward strand.
TATGTCCATGATCTTTTTATATGTGGGCAAGATGCCAATCTAAAATTTGATTATCTAGAGTATCTATAACTTGGTTTAATCTCCTAGGAACATGAAAATATGTAATATAATCAAAGTTTCATTCTAAGAGACATACCCTAAGGAATCATCGGTGTAAAGTTGGATCATGAACCCGTTATACTCTGTTTAGCTGCGACACAACCAGTTGAGCGTCGAGATAGACCCGGAGATGAGAGATACCCAAAGACAAGGCATCATGAAGAAACTCAATAAATGCACTATACTCGGTGACATTATTTGTGGTGTCGCCTAAGCATATACCTCCGGAAGATAACAACTGACCCTATGGTGTAAAGATTACCCAAGCTGCGGAGGCAAGCCTCCGCGTGTGTCGAATAGCACCGTCCACATACCCAACGAACACCTCGGACTCACTTAACATCTGCCATATTGATGGAAGATAACATCAATGACACGTCCATAACACTTTTTAAAAGAAACGTAAAAAAGTAATAGTACAAAGACTATACATATGTTACAAAAAGTTACCCACAGTGACCTATCTATGAGTAATACTTCTTGAGGTAGAGCCCATTTCTAGGCTCCGCTAACGCATTCCCTTCAAAATCAACCAAACGATAAGTGCCCTTTTTTAATACCTCCCTCATAATGAATGGTTCGAACCACATGGTTTTAAACTTTCCTGCCCCCAGGGGGTCCTTGTCTTGGTCATAGACCAGGAAAAGTTCGCCCTCAGAAAAAATCTGAGGACGAACGAACCTATCATATTAACACTTGACCTTAGGTTTGTGAGCCTCGTTGGCCAGGGCCGCATCACGACATTGCTCATCAAGTTTCTCAAGGTATACTAACCATTCTTCAAGTGGAGAAGTGTCTAGAAATAACTATACTGCTAATTTAAGAGATGGGATTTGACATTCTATGGGCAAGACTGCCTCCAGCCCGTAAACAAGTTGAAAAGGTGAGAAACCGGTTGCAGTCTTAAAAGATGTTTGGTAAGCCCATAATGTCGAATATAATATGCTGAGTTGATAGTTCGCTGTAGAATCATCTTAAGAGTTTTGTTTACAGTTTCCACCTGCTCATTGTCTTGGGGGTAGTAAGGTGATGAATGTTCCTACCGTAACCCAAGCTTTGACGTTAATTCGGTCATCATTTGGTTTTGAAAGTGACTACCATGGTTGGTGACAATCTCTCTTGGGACTCTGAACCTTGCTATAATTTGGTTGAATAAGAAAAGAGTTGCAGTTTCTCCATCATCTTTAAACATTGGAATAGCCTTGACCCATTTAGTGAAGTAGTCGATAGCTATGATGATATAGCGGTGCCCCCTTGCTGATAGGGGGTTGCATGTAGTGTAATCAATCCCCCACTTAGTGAAGGAACCAAATGTGATGACAGGAAACATAGGAGCGGGATATGACCTCATCTTCCAAGAAAATATTTGGCACAGATGGCACTTCTTAACCAATTTGATACAATCTTTGATAAGTGTGGGCCAGAAGTAACCTGCTCATAAAATCTTTTGGGTTGTTGCCAACCCAGATAAATGATTGCCACATGCTCTAGTATGGAAATCGTTGAGCACTATGATGGCCTCCTCATGAGTGAGACATCGACGCAAGATCCAGTCTACACCTCTCCAATACAACGTATCATCGAGTATGAGATAATTCTTAGCCTGATGGCGTATCCACCAATGCTCGTCACGAGAAGCAGAGGTGGGGCACTTCAAAGTCTAGATATAGATAAGTATATCTCCGTACTAGAGGTCTGAAGATTCAATCAAAAACATATCCCCCCAGATAGGCGATTCCTCCAGCACAACGTCACCTGACTCAACCGGAAGTTTCGAAATAAGTTTTGCGAAGACCAATGACTTCATGGACTTCGATGAAATGAAGTCTAAGTCAAATTCTTGGAGGATGACCATCCACCTACTAATTTTTCCACCTATAACTCGTCGTGTCAACATGTACTAGAATGGATTCACGACAGCAATGACGGTGGCCTTATGAAACAAAACGTAGTGACGAAACCGTTGAATAGCATGAACAGCTGCCAACGCAAGTTTTTCGAGATGGAAATAATTAAGTTTCGATCCTATGAGGCCTCAGCTCAAGTAATAGATCACGTACTCTAAAAACGAATCATCTTCCTAGACTAAAACCATGCCTATGGTTGACTCTGCGACAACCATATATAATAAGAAATTTTTGTTATAATTAGGTGGCCGTAGAAGAGGTGTGGTTGTGAGGGCGTGTTTTAATGCATCGAAAGAGCGTTGAGCAGCTTCGTCCCAGAAAAAGGGAACGTCTTTCTTTATTAAACGTATAAATCCCTTGGTGATTTCGGTATAGTTGGCGATGAAGTGTCGTAAGAAGTTCGCCTGGCTCTGTAGACTTTGAAGTTGTAACATTGTGCGTGGGGGGGGGCAACCGGATTATTACCTCCACCTTAAGAGGATCAACCATGATCCCTATTTTTGACATGAAGAAACCTAACAAACTTCCTAACATTACGCAGAAGCAACACTTGTTTGGATTCAAGCGAATCCTGAAGTAGCGACAGCGTTCGAAGATTAGTCTAAGGTGCGTGGGATGATTCGTTCGCTTGTGAGAGCATGATGCTAAATCATATAAATAGGCTTCGACTATATGCTTGAGGTCATGAAATGCAAAATACATGGCCTGCTGGAAGGTGGCGCCAGCATTTTTAGGGCCAAAAGGCATCTTACGATAGGCGAATGTACCCCATGGACAAATGAATGTCGTTTTGTGTTGGTCTTCAGGTTTGATTTGGATTTGATTATATCCTAAAAAACCATCCATGAATAAAAAGGCTTCACAACCGGCACATTCATCAATGATCTGGTTGATGAATGGTGTTGGAAAATTATCTTTGGGACATGCCTTGTTCAAATCACGAAAATCAGTACATACACGAATCGTGCCTTGTTTTTTACTGACCGACATAGGGTTTGACACCCATTGAGTCAAATGAATAGGATAAATGAAACCTACCTTGAGAAATTTCTCAATCTCACTCTTGATGGCTGCTTCTTTATTAGGATTAACTGGACGAAGTTTTTTTTGAACAGGCTTGGCATCAGGATACGTTGTGATTTCATGTTCCACTATTTTTGGATCGATACCTGGCATGTCCTCATAAGACCAGGAAAAAACGTCACAGAATTCTTTGAAAAGATCCATGTAAATTTGAATCTCTTCGGGGGAACAATCTGCTCCGACGAAGACATTCTCCACGACGCTAGGGTTTTGGGAGGTGTTAATGGGTAAGTTTTCAGCAATAGTCGCCATATTGCCCTCAGCATAAATTTCCTGTGGAACTAAGAGTTTAAGCGGACAGGGCTGATCTCCCGTCATGGTAATGGTGAATTCTCCAGCTTCGATTTGGCTTAACTCAGGGAGAAAGTATGATCTGTGGTGAAGATCCTCCCAAGGGTTGTCCGAACTATTCATTGCTTTGATTACTGCTTCATCAGAAGGCAAGACTAAGTCTAATGAATCGATGTTAGCAAGAGAACCCTGTGCCCAAATAGGCTCTAGAAGTGGATCTAACTCTTGTGTGGGAGTCGGATCGAGGTTAGCTGAAGCTTTCTAGACTAAAGAGTACACGACTTCAGTGGCTGACAAGGGCATGGACATACCAGAGTGCCCTATCTCATCCATCATGGCTGATGGGGAAGGAAGAATCCAAGGATCCTCAAATTAAGTTGTGTGGAATGACGAAACATGAAAAACCTCAGCCTTATGGTGATTAGATATAAATTTGACGTCATCGTGAGGAGGTGGGTAATCGAAGGTACCCATCAAAGATGGGCACAAACCAACTCCTACATTAACGACACCTGGTTGAGTATTATCAATCATGGGGATCGTGGATGCCCCCAAAGCTGGGTCAAGTCTAGAGAAGGACAATTGATCGATGGTCACTATCCAACCCTCGTGTGGAAAAAACAAGACTCGAAAAACTATAGCAACCACAGCTTGCATAGCATAAGTCCAACTCCATCCTAACAAGAGATTATAGTCAAGGGGAGCATCAACTACCTCTACTTCGACACACACGGTCTTCCCTCCTAATTGCATAGGGAAAGAAGGAACGATGCCATGTGGTCGGAAAGAACAACCGTCGAAAGCAGTGAGGAGAGTAGGTGATGGAGACAAAGCAGGCTTGCCAATGGATTTCCAACATGCTAACGACATAACACATATCGAGGCACCCTTGTCGACCACTGTGTGAAAGATATTTCGTGTAAAAAAATTTGTGGGATAAGCCACTACTATCTGAAATGCTATGTGGTACGGTAGATGAGGTTTTAAGTCGGTTGTATCTAACATGATGGTACCTGGATTACAAGTCTCAGTAAAGCCCAAAGCAGTTAACAAGGCTTTCCTCTGAGCAGGGAAACTTTGGAGGACCTCCAAAGCAGACATCGCACAAGGGGTTTGTGATAAATCCTCCACCACAGAGTAATTTTGGACGGCCCTTGCAATTGGGTTGTGAGAATATTTCTTAAATGCACCCTTGGGAATGTGTGTCATTGTTTCTCCCAATGTCTTCTCGATCTGTAGAGGAAGAGATGGGAGCTCAGCTTCTTTACCCTTCTCAGAGGCACTTGGTTTACTATAGTCATGTGCTCTAGTCATTATGAAAGCATCACCCCTAACTATATATACGTTCACGGATGAGGGATTGTTTTGGGGGAGGGCAGGTTTCTTGGCTTCCACCTTCGACACTTGTAGAGGCTTGAGTTAAATTTTTCCCATGTTGAAAGGGATTAGTCAACACTGCCTGTTGTTTCCGTGTGACAAACTTTTGGGCCTCTGCAAGTCGAGGACAAAGATGGGTTGGGTGGTCATCCACACACAAGTTGTACGGATACCTCACCTTCCATTTTTCCATGGTGTCCCCGCCAACATTATCAGTGGGTTTTTTATCCCCCTTACCCTTCTTTCATTGTTTTTTCTTCCCTTCAGGCTGCTGGGTGGCCTTTGGGTTAGTCGACTGCATGGCATGTACATCCGACGTTTGGGTAGGAGGAACAACCAAAGCAGTAGTGTGGTTGGATGCTGAGTGTTGGATAGATAACTGTGGCAATTGTTTTGTCTATTGCTCAGTGGGCTTGGTTTGTGCTGAACCAACAATACCATCGGCATGTGGTCCAGTTCTCTGTCTAGTTTTATCCAGTATCGATCGTGGTGCATCCAGTAGGATGTTGTATAATAAACCAAACTGAGAATAGATGATCTCAAACTGTTGATCCCTCATGATGGCATCTTCTTCGGAGAAAACCCCAGAAGTTGAGACGTCTTTGGATAATTGTGGGACCAGAGACTTAAGGAACCACTCAAGCAGGAATGATGGTGGGACTGGTACTTTGATTAGACTCTTCCAGCATCTCCATTCTCAGATATGATCAGAGATATGGTCCGCTATTGTCTGTTTGAAATTGGCGAGCAACTTTGTGCCAGCGTCGTATTTCACAAGTAACTGGAAATGGTTAAGGAAGGCCATCGCTAGTTCGCCAAAAGAAGAGTATCTTGAGCGATCCAGCTCGATGTACCATTTCGTGGCACTCCCAATAAGAGTGCGTTGAAACAATCAGAGCTGTTCGGAGTCATCTTTCAATGAGTTAGATGAACACCAAAGATGGAAGGTAGTCACATGATCACCTGGATCTTCATTAGGCTTGGCCTCGAACTTTGGAATGTCCACAGGCAACTTCGTTGGCATAGGAGGCCAACGTGGATCATGAAAAATAGGATCATTTAAGTACCTTGTCAAATCTGGCAAGTGTAGGATTGCCAGGAATGGTAGTTTGGGTTGCTGCTGATAACCTGGGAAAAAGGGTCCTGGAGTTTGACTAGCACCAGGTTGCCAGGAAAAGTTTGGCTGCTGGCCCAAGTTCTGGTAGAAACCCTGGCCCTGACCATCATAAGGATTTTGCATCTGTGGAGACATCATTAGCTGATTTCCCATAAAGGACATAGGATGTTGGGCATGCATCGTGTTTGAAGGACTTTGGGAAGGATTACCCCATGCTGATCCTGATGGGAGAGGCATGGTAGTCTGTCCATGGTTCCATTGACTATGGAAAGAATTACCCCAAAATGACATTCCAGAGGAGGGAATGGATCCTTGTCCTGAGTTCCAAGGTCCTGCTATATGTGCCCCCGGTGTAGGAATAGTACCTTGTGCCGGAGTAGACTGTCCAAAAATGGGAGTGCCCCTAGATGGGAGAGCGGTGGATGCGAAAGTGTTGTTACCAAACGTCCCGTTCCAAACAAATTTTGATGAACCTATCGACATACTGTGCGCAGGTGTTCCTTGACTCCCAGTTCCAAATAAACTAGTGCGTGCAGGCTGCCCAATAGACTGCTGATGCGGACCACCAAGCGAAGGGGATGACAGAGGGATATGACCGCCATCGTAAGGAAAAGCATTAAAAGGGACATGAGTGCCCCCAAATTGACCTTGTAGAGGAGCGTTAGAGCTCCCTACCCCCAAACCCAAAGTCTGTAAAGTGGAGTGAGTGAGTGCAGGACTGGTACCCGAACTAGGCATACCGTATGAGAACGGAGGACCTGTCGCACTAAGTGTGAATGGGGTTGTGGCCATCGCCATAGACAGGGTCGGTCCACTATGTGACGTAGTTGCGGTCGAGACCATGGTGACTCAGACTGATGATGGTAAGTTAGGAGATGATTCTCCTGTGGTAGCAACTGTGGTGGGAATGGAAAAATTCCCAGAAGAAGTAACAGTGCTTGTTTCCATAGCTATGTGAGGCACTGACAGGCGTTCGTAAAATTGGATTGATACAATAACCTGTGGCCAAGTATCAGTGCTAGGGGTTTCAACCGAACCAATATTGGTATTTGATTCCTCCGGGAGTTGTTCAGGCACAAAGGTTTGTAACCCGGTCACTTCGAAAGACCCTTGTTGGTCTAGCTTCCGCCTTAATGGTGGCGGGGGTGGCTCCAGTATAACTGGCGGCAGGCCCAAAAGCCTTCGTGACTGGCGGAGCTCGGGATCCTCCACTATGTGAGAAGATACAAGACACACTAAGGTATTCTAAATGTTCAAACAGTAACACACACTAAAAAAGAAGCCCCTAAGAGATAACACAAGCAATCATTAAACTATTTGGAAGAACAGTTACAACAACCAACACTAGAGCAACTTACCGGTGCAAGTGCAACTCGAACACAAAATAACCCTTTGGGTATACTCTGCAAAGCGTGGACCGATGTCTATTCTAGGTACTGCAGTATACCCCCGCAGTCACCCGTGTATGTCCCTAAAAAGATTAGCAACTAGGTTGCCAGCTCGTGAATAGTCACCAGGCGGGTATAGTCGAAAGTCGGGTAGACCACAATGAGTAGGGTATCAATCCCGAAACCTGTCAAGGGTATTGAGAGAAAATGGTCCGGAAGACAACTAAGGACCTCGAATAGATTCGAGACCCACAAAGCTCCGTGGAAAATGCAAACGATGGAATCCCAAAACAAGCCCTCGATATGTGTTCTCCACTACGATTCTTTCGGCTTTGGAGGGGTTATCTCCGCTACCTTTCCGCACGTGACCTCATGTTTATCCCCTGTGTTAGAGGGGGGTCTCGGATAACTTCCACGAAACTGGACTTCTACACTACCTATCACAGACTCTAATGTTTGGTTTTGAATGGCCTTGGAGAGTTTCCTCTCCAACCTAATCCAAGGCCCTAGTCCTGAACTAGTTTGTGAACCCTACAAACAAAAAGTCTAATAGATTTTAAATTAGCATTGCTTTTATGGGATTTCTTACGTCACAAGGTATGAAGGTGAAACTGATGATGTGTAAAGATGAAAACAAAAACAAATGAAAAAATGTTGGAAACAAAAGACTTTTACTAAATGCAAAATTCAACAACTTTTCACAAAGAAAGATTTCTTTTTTCTTTTTAATTTTTCTAAGATTTTATGCAGCAAACACAACAGAGTTTTTCTCAACTATGAGCTACTTATACTCAAAATCCACTACAAAAACTTACGAAACAAAATACTTCTCCTTAGCTAATGATGCAGAAAACACACTCTTCAAACAAAGAAGAAAATGAAAAGAGAAGTTTTTTATTTATTTAAGTGCCAATAAAGCAACAAAGGGAAAATAACGACAAGCACAAAACCAAGAAGAACAAATTATGGCTTAAAGCACAGATCACAAAGAATCAGAGTGAAGACACACAATGGCAATCAAGAAAATAAAGACTCTTACGCTTGCCTAAAAACCATAAAACAAAATTTTTATTTTTATTTTTTCTTGTCAACTATCAACTGAGAAAAAACAGGCTAAGGGTAAAAGGCCCTAACCTACTGACTATTCAACCCTACACTCAAACACCTGAGAGGAATACTTCTCAGCAAAGGAGGGGATTACTACCCCACCCTGAACAAAAAGTATCCTATCAAGCACGCTACTGTCACTAAAACAACACGTGTGCGAATGCGTGCTAATCTGAAACAGGACGCGTGTACACGCGGTCTGACCTTGTACAGGCCGCGTGTATGTATAACTTGTAAGACAAAGATAAAAACAGGTAGTCTAGACTAGGAAGAGGCCTTTGGTATTGAAAACCAGGGTCCATTGAAGGTTTGGATGTTTTTTCTAACAGAAATGAAAAAATAATGCAAGGAATAACAAGGCAAAAAGGCAATCTGAAATAGGACTGTGAACCAGCAAGACTCAGACAGGATTCCAGAAAACCCCCTGAGAATGTATAATTCTGACAGGGAAGAGGTGGATTGCCTCTACAGGTCTCTGGACTCCTACACACTACTGTTATCCCTACAGCTAGTGTTCACATGCGGGCTGTAAGAGGATAGGGCACGAGTACACATGTGCAGGCCTTATGCAGGCCGCGTGTACCTTTATGTGTCTCGACAACTACCGTTAAGCAGAAGTTAGGGAAAACTGGTATGAAGAACCAGGCTCCCTACTCGCTCAGACCTTACAAAAAAAGATAGGCAAAGAAACAGAAAATCTAATCTTTTAAACTACCCAAAAACCTCAACTAAATCCGGAAACCCTAAAGACTATCTTCCCCAGTACAGTCGCCAATTATGTTGTTGGGAAAAATACCCTACAGACTAGCAAACTAGGGTCAGACTTGCATGCAGATTTTGACCGTAAAGAAATTACATTTTAACCTACCACCCAAAAACTTAAACCCCTCTTTCACAATACATGCATGGAAAGGAACTACTAGCCTTGTTACTAACGTTTGGTGTAGATCCTCCATTGCGCTTTTGACCACTTGTTGGCGCTGCTCCTTCCAAAGATAACCTGCAATCAAAACAAACAACGATGCATGCACACTACTTTTCTACTTGAGGGATAGAAATTAAGCATAAATTAACCAAACCATAGATAACTCATGCATTGGGACAGGAAAAGTATTCTTTTATTATTTGAAAAATGAATCAACTTACAATCAAAGTCGAGATCGGCCACTGCTCCTTGATCCTGATCCTGGGCTCCTCTTCGTTTGTCCTCCCACTGATTTGCGTTAAATCTCCTTTGGCATGAGGAAAGGATAAAGGATTGGGACAATGGATTATACAAATGAGCAGAGTTTCTTCGATATATTTTTTCCTCCTCCAAATGGTAACCCTACACCTTATTTTATAGGCTAGAAGGAGCTAGGGTTTTGGACAAACCCTCGGCCATGCATGGCCGAGAGTTTCAGTTAACTGACCCATATCTTTTTGTTTCATCAGCAACTTCCCCTTTTAGTGTTTTTTTAGGTACACGCGGGCTATAGTGGGCCTGCTAGCGTGCACACGTGTGCAGTAATGGGTTAGGGCATGTGGGCCTTGACACAAGAGGATTTCCAAAGAGTTGTTCAACAGATGTTTTGGCAATGAAGGGATATGAGTTGGCCTGATGTCCAGTAAGCATGTGTGGTGCAATTTAGGGTTATAAGATGCACTATCTACCATAGAGAGATTCAAAAGGAATCATCTTCAATAACTCTTGATAACCGTTTATAGGCAAATTCTACTAATGGCAGGTAGTCTTCCCACTTCTGAGGCTGATTCATCACATGCATCCTTAACATGTCTTCTAATATTTGGTTTACGCTTTCTATATGTCCATCCGTTTGAGGGTGATATGATGTACTAAACAACAATTTAGTCTCAAAACCTTCCATCAAGGATTTCCAAAATCTTGAAGTGAATTTTGTGTCTCAATCAGATACAATCCCCCTTGGAATTCCATGCAGTCTGAATATATCCTTCATGAAGATGTTGGCAATATCTATTGCCTTGCAATTTGACTTGACAGGAATGAAGTGAGCATACTTGCTTAATTTTTCCACCACTACCATGATGGTGTCATTCTTCTTGGACGATTTTGGTAATCCGGTGATGAAATCCATGGAAATGGTTTTCCACTTCCCTTATGGAATTGGTAGAGGTTGTAACAACCCTGTTGGGTGCCGATTTTTTGTCTTAACTTGTTGGCATTCTAAACACTTAGCTAGATAGTCAGCTATGTCATTTTTCAATCCAGGCCAACAAAATTATTTTCTAGTGGTCTTAATTATCTTCTAATAACCTGGATGACCAGTATATGTTCTCTTGTGAAGTTTTTCCATTATGAACCTCTTCAAGTCGTCACAACTTAGGATATATAATATGTTTCTATATGTTGGGAGGCCTTCATCAAGAATCTGATATCCTTCATACTTTAGCCATGTGGGCTCTTGATTTAGGTAGGATGTCATGGTATTGAAGAATGCATTTGTTTCTTGTGCATTCCTAACTCTCTCCCTGAATTTTGTTTCACGGGTGCTTATCAATGTCAGGTGAATCATTTTCACACTTCTGCTAAAGGCATCAGCTACCCTATTATCCTTTCCTTTGATGTGTTTGATTTCAAAATCAAACTCACTAAGGAGAGCCATCCACCTAGCTTGCCTAGCATTGAGCTTTGGTTGATCAAACAGGTGTCTCAACCCATAATGGTATGTCATAAGTACAAACCTCCTACCTATGAGGTAATGCCTCCACATTTTTAAATCATGCACTATGGCAACCAACTCTAGATCATGGGTCACATAGTTGATTTCATGTTCATTCAATTTTTTGGATTCGTAGCAAATTACATGCCCTTATTTCATAAGGACTCCTCTAAGTCCTTCCTTATAGGAATTTGTGCACACGAGAAAGTCATTATTAGGGTATACAATATTCAGCACGAGCACATAGGTCAGAAAGTATTTTAGTTCCTGAAATATTTCTTCACATTCTGATGTCCAAGTGAATATAACCCCCTTTTTCTGAAGGGCAATGATTGGACAACCAATATTGGAAAATCATTTTATGAACCTTCTATAGCATCCTACTAAGCCCATAAAGGATATGATATCAGATAAATCCTTTGGGGTAGGTCATTCCATGATAGATATGATCTTGATAGGATCTTCTATCACTCCTTCTTCATAATTGACATGACCTAAGTAATGGATTTGCTTTTGGAAAAAGTCACACTTGCTAAACATAGCATGGAGTCGATGCTCTCTATTGACATAGGGGCAGACCCAGAGTTCATCGGTACAACAACACATCAACAAAACCCTAACTAGAGACCCTTTTGGCAACACCTGCGAAGCAGATGAAGTCTCACCCAAGGTAGAGGTAGGGGTGGTTGCAAGACTTAGATGTTTGCAACCTTATCTGGGACATAGATTTGTGATTCTAACACTTAACAGAGAACTCAACAGTTAACATTCATCAATATCCAGTCTTAGTTATAGCACAATTAAACCCTAATTATAGAGTATCATAGTATTCATTCAGATCTAAGGTACTTAAGCACTAAGAATAAACACATAATTCAGATCTAACATGCATCCATATTATTAAGCACTTAGCATCAACAGGTCTATCTATCATTCATCTATATTAAATCACTAAGAAAGTAAACACATAAACACATCAATACATCACACAAATCATAACAAAACATCATGTACGTGGTTCACCCCAACCTGGGGCTACGTCCACCAACTCTTCTCTTCTTTATTATTTTTTGTCAATCTTCTTACAAGAACATAACATCCAAGTCCCTCTCCGCAGAAGATAGGAGATCTGTGCGCACTCCACTAGATCCTCCTTATTCTAGCTAGGGTACAACACCAAGCCTTCACACAGTGTCTTACAGTTACTTTCACTAGCCTTGCAAGCCTCACACAATATGCACAAAGAACTTACAAATCTTGATCACATAGATCAACTCTAGCACTTAGCACACTAGCCTAATAGGTCTCTTGATCTCTCTCTTACATTGCCTAGCTACTTATTTATACATTGCAAAATAGGCCTAAACATGGGTAAACCCATGGGTTGACATCCCATACCCATTACATAATCCTGAATCCCAAAGAGGGCCCTAAAAGGGGCTGAGATCCCACGATCTCCACTTCGTCTTGTGCTTCACCTTCGATAGCCTGTCGAAGTCCCAAAATTAGGTCAAACATGACCAAGAATCCTCAAAACTTGGTCAAGGGAAAACAAGTCCCCAACATGTTGGTTCTGGATCCTGATTATGTTCCTGATTCAGACGTCCTTGCTTTTAGCCGTGTTTATACCCCATGAAGAATTTACACCCCAGAAGTATGTACAATCTTCCATGTGGAGGAGTGCAGAGGGGGGCTACCCCCTCTGTGGGGTCTGGGGGGCTTATCCCCCTAGCTGGGGGGTTCGTGGGAAAGTAGGCCCCCGGCGGGGGTTCAGGGGCAGTGTCCCCTTATGGGGGTTTGGGGGACGAAGCCCTTGAAGGACAACTTTCCTTGTAAATGTATATTGTAATTTCATTGTAAATATGTACCATTCATTATACGAACCCAGATCTAATGGTAGAAATTATGTTAGGGTTTTTTTCCCTAGAAGGAAACCCTCTGTTATAAGGGAAATGTATTGCGGCTATGTATTATGGAAATTATTGTATTCTGAGAGAGGAGACTGTGAGAGAAATAAGGGGAAGTTACAACGGGTTTTGTTGTATGTTGTATCCCTTCATTTGTTGGATAATAATAAAGGAAGGACCTGACAATTTCTCTGGTGGACATAGCCTACACTGGGTGAACCACGTAAATCTGTGTCTCTCTTGTATTGTGTATATTCTGTGTTCTATTTCTGCATTTGTTTTATTTTATTTCTCCGCGGTCCTATTTTTCTAACAACTGGTATCAAAGAAAAAGGTAACTCATAGGAAAAGAGGGTTTCAGGTTCGAGTGGGAGCAATGTCGAAAGATGGAAGGTTTAGGGTCGAGAAATTTAATGACCAAAACTACCAGTTATGGAAGATGCAGATGGAAGATTATTTATATCAGAAGGATCTATTCCTACCATTGGGTAGAGTAGAAAAGAAGATGACGGCCATGAAGGATGAAGAATGGGAGATTCTTGACAGAAAGGCTCTAGGAACGATATGGTTGAGCTTGGCAGCGTCGGTGGATTTCAATATTTCGAAATAAAAGACAACAAAGGATCTAATGGACGCATTGGCTAAACTGTATGAAAAACCCTCGGCATCTAATAAGGTATTTCTAATGAAGATATTATTTAATATGAATATGTCAGAAGGTGGGTCTGTTGTAGATCATTTAAATGAATTTAATACGGTTACTAATCAACTAAGTTATGTAAAAGTGGACTTTGATGATGAGGTTAGGGATCTTCTAATATTTTTCTCATTGCCAAAAATATGGAATGGCTTGGTCATGGCTATAAGTAACTCTGTCTCTGGTTCAAATACTTTAAAATTTGATGATGTTGTTGGTGTTATCCTTAGTGAGGAAATGCGACAGAAAAGCACATGTGAGACATCAGGTATTGCGTTGAACATGAAGAACAAGGGAAGAAAAAAGGATAGAGGAAAGGGCTCAGGGAACCACGGGAATTCTAGGAAGGGTAGATCCAAATCCAGACTTGGAAATATAGAGTGTTGGAATTGTGGGAAGAAATGACATCTGAAGAAAGATTGCAAAGCTCCAAAGAAACAAAGAGATGGACAACAAGAGAGAAATTAGGAAGCAAATGTAACACGTGATGTGTTACAAGATGCTTTGATTCTTTCTGTAGATAATATTTATGAGTCTTGGGTAGTATATTCAGGGGCTTCATTTCATGTTCAAGGTGATTATGTTCAAGGTGATTTTGGACAGGCTCATTTGGGTGATGATGCACCATGCAAAATTGTTGGAATGGGAAAGGTAAAAATAAAGCAATGCAATGGAAACCAATGGTTGTTGA
>JZKD02S0314942.1:710932-727534 GCA_000966675.3 Picea glauca
AACACTGGTGTACTGTGCATGTGTGTGATTGTTTATTTATTACTGCTCATTATTGTATAATAATTCTACATTGATATAAAATTTGAAGAAAAAGGATTATAATTACGTTATTACTAATTCACCCCCCCTCTCAGTAATCCAACAAATGGTTTGTTGATGAAAATTTATCTTATGTTAGGGTTTAAGGTGCTCAATCCCCCCTCATGCACTTTCAAAATTCCTCCCAGACAGACTGGTATTAAGGGTGGTAGCACATCAAATAGTGAAAGGTGGTATTGGAATAGAGCTAAAGGAAGCTCAGAAGAAATCCTGGGCAATCTTCCCTGTGTATGTCAGGAAATTTTCACTACTAAAACTCAGCCATTCTAAAGTGGAGGTTGAAGCGCTAGAAGAAATAAAACTGGTAGATATTGAGCACATAAAGCATGACCCTTATCAATTAGTAAGCAGACATTTGATGCACTGTATATTGAAATCTTATGAGCACGAAACATCTGTTTATGATGATATACTCAAGGAGGTTAAAACCTATGAAGAAGTATTGAACAGGGTACAGGCCATGTCACCTGACTCACAGGTTGGTTTCATGTCATTCCAAATTCATAGGTGAATTTGTTTACCAAAGATTTTGCAGGGTGAAGCCACAACCCCACCTCCAGAGCAGGAAGGGCCTCCCCCAGGCTTTGAAACAAATGTACAGGATCAAGCAAATACAAAAGGAAAAATGAAGGAGGGTGAAATGCCTTCGCAAGAAACAGAAGTCCCCCAGACAGAAAAATTAGAGGCAGGGAAAGGAAAGGAGTTGGAAACACTCTCAGAAATCCCTAAGAGTTTTCCCAAAAAAGTAGGAGGAACAACATCGAAAGAACTTGGAAGTCCCATTACTTCTTTGACTCCATTGCAATCTACTTATGGAAACCCCCACAAGGGAGATCTATACGTTAGTGATCTTGAGCCTATTTCTAGGGATGAGATTCCTTCATCCAATTATTTTTTCAGTAAAAAGAGGAACGCTATCCTGAAACAGGAGATGCATCCAAGAAGAGATATGATGATTAAAAAAAACAAGATCATTGTTGATGGACAAAAACTTAAAGAGGGAGAATTTGTTACAAAAATAGCGGGCACAATGGGAGCTTTAGTGTCGACGAATTTATACTCTGTGGGCAATTTGACAACTATGTTGGAGAAAAAAGATCAGAGGATAGCTCATTTACAGGTTCAATTAAAAGAGACTGAAAGAAATATCACTCAGGAGATAAAAAAGGGTCTAGAATGAGCTAGATTAAATGACATTCAAGAAATTCAAAAAATGAAAGCAATCTTAGAGGAAGCAAATCAGAAAATACAGGTCACTCAAGCATGAGTCCTACATCAAGAGGAAATAAATAAACAATTACAAGATAAGATTAATTCCATTTCAAATCAAGTGGTAGAGCTTGAAATATTCCAGGCCCAGGTATTGGAAATACATATGAAGATAGAAAAAGAACAACAGGGAGTGTTTTTTTAATCTAGAATTTGTTCAGAATTAATTTTAGGAAACAAGTAAATCGTTGGAGAATAATCTCTAGAAAGAAAGAGAAGTGAAGGCAGCCAAAGCAACTTTCCAAAAAGTGGTGGCTCTTTCAACAAAAGAGGATTTCGGGGATCCTCAAAAGCTATCTGTTTCAGAACAGATTAAAGGTAATGTAATAATCAAGGTATGGGAGGCAGACATCATAGAAAACAAAAGAATAACCAGTGAAGTTAATGACAATTGTCAAGGAATTTTTGACCTTCTAGAGAAAACTTCATTGAACATTGGAAAAAATGAATGTCCCGGGTTGTTAGGAGAAATTAAAATTGTCAAGCATCAGTTAAGATTTAAAGAAGAGCTGGAAGAAATTCAGGTAGAGATTCCACAAATAAAAGTAATCAATGTTACTCAAATGGACAAATAGATAGCAATGCCTAGCTTAAATCTACAAACTATTAAGTTTACGAGGAAGATAATCGAAGATCATCTGCCAGAACTGTAGAGAAAGTTTTTCTTATTTGAAGCAAAAGATATTCCAGAAGCTCCCAAAGTTTTAGTGCAATTCCTGGGAAAATGTATTCGTTGTCTTAAAACAGAAAGATGATGTTCATCAATGCAGACATGAAATTCTATTTTGAATATTTTTCATCATTGGAATATAAAACAGTTAAAATAGAAATGTAAACGGTTCGACATTGCTCATTCATGTAACCGTTAGGCTTAGGAAGTTAGTTAATCACCAACGGGAAAAAGGTTTGGTGAATCATGTATAAATACAACTTCATAAGACTGAGAAGAGGCTTTTTGTTTTTTGGGAGCCGATTGTATTAGAAGTTTTCTGATTTATAATAATATAGATGATGCAGAAGAGATTCTGAATTCTATCACCTAGAAGCTATGTGTTCCTTCACTCTGTTTTCAATATCTTTCAATATCTTGTATTCCATGTCTTTCTAATGAATGATAAGCTATAGTTTAATTCAAAATTTTACTGTAGTTTGAATTTATTCAACTATCTAATTATTTATAGTTTTTCCTCTGTGATTGCTATGGGCAGTTTCAAGACCTGTAGGTCTGTTGGATGGTTATATCTTATAATCCATTATAAATCTTGTTTTCCTTTCCTTCTTCTATTATGATATGAGATTATTTCAAGATTAAAGCCTCATATTCTCCAACAGTGTTTCTTTGTGGTTATATTAATATTCTCAAATTACTTTAAGTACATGAAACGAACTTTAATGTTATTATGTTATTATTTTAAGTTCCAAAATTTCTTTTCTATTTCATCCCACAAAACTGAAGCAACAAATTTTATAAAACTTTTATAATTTAATAAAATTTTAATCCCCATGACTGTCCCAAGTAATAGACAACCTAACATAGAACCCGACCTACAGGATCAAACTAGCATTGCTCTGAACTTATTTAATACTATCCTGCAAACAACAACTACCCGAGTTGAATTAGAACGTTCATGGGCAGTTATTGAGAGATAAATCAACATCCAAGAGCAATGGGAAGCTAGACAAAGACAATTGAGAAACCAACTCTGATTTACCCTTCATAATTGATTCTTACTCCTTAATAATCTTTATTTTTTGGATGCCTTGACGGTATACTTTAGAGCCTTAAAGTATAAACTCAGGAACAACATCTTTTTGGCATCGTTGTCGGGGATGAGGAAACGAAACTTTTCCTTGGGAAGAACGACATTGACACTTTCTTTCTTTGATAGTGAACAAAGATAGAAAACCTTCTAAGGATACCTTTATTTTTCACTTGGTGACTCCACAATAAGTAAATTGGCTATTAGCCGAAAGAACACCAGAAAGAACTCGGACGAAAATCATACCTCACCAGTCCCTGATTCAGAAAAGATTTTAAAATCCCGAAGATCCCTTAGACAAATCATTTCACCCATACATACTATTTGTCAGCCTAATTTTGCGTAGTTGAATGTTTCGAAAACACTTGAGAGATTTGTCTCGCTTCCCCTCTCATACGATACATTCTCTTTTCCTGAGGTATTTTCCCCAAATTTCTGTGAACCTTCTCCTCACACATTCCGAGCTTCAGCCTCAAATCTATCAATGGCCACACATGGAGGTGATGAAGCTGGAGGTGGTGCCCCAGGAGGACCAGCAGGCGGCCAAGTACCGCTTCCTGGAATCTTCGCTAAGGTAGCTACCGGATATGCCCCCCTTTTCCTCCCAATTCCCCTACATGATCTTCCTGAAAATTATATGAAAAGCCTTCCCAAATTTACAGGGGAAGGAGATTTAACCGCTCAAGAACACATAAATTTCTTTGACCAATTTGCCGACATCCTCGCAATCGAAAATGAAGATGTCTATTCTAGACTCCTCGTTTAGAATTTCGAGGGACAGGTGAGGACCTGGTTCCGAGCCTTAGTAGCCGGATCTCTAAGATCTTATGAAGAACTTGAAAATTCTTTTATTATACAATGGGGTGAGAGGAGGGACCACCTCTATTACCTAACTGAATTTGGAGCCCTTAGAAAGAAAAACTCAGAATTTGTTCTTGAGTTCACGCAAAGGTTTAACAAGTTGTATAATAAAATCTCGGTAGAGGTCAAACCTTCTCAACCCGCAACAAAGGTGACTTTTGTTGGTGCCTTTGATCCTGATTTCGCCTTATTATTGAGAGAAAGGAGATCAACAAATCTCACGAATATGCAAGATGATGCTCTTGATATTGAATCGAACATGATGGCATCAGGGAAATTAAAAGCAAAAATAGAAACCGGGAACAAAGAAAATAGGAAATTCAAAGAACAAGGTGGATCCTTAGGATCAGGTAAATCCTCAGGAGATAAAATAGACGAGATGGCTAGGGTAATTAGAGAACTTTCAAATAAGATCTCAAAAATGGAACTAGAGAAATCAAAAAGGGATAATTTTTCCAAGAAGGATTTTAGAAGGAATCCTGATCCTCAGGCCCCACAGAAAACAATTAAAAATGAGGATCAAAAAATCCCAACCCCCTTCAAAAGTGAAAACTTCATTAGAGAGGAAGATCCAGAATATTTTGAAGAGTTTTATGAGGATATTAATAATCTTGGCGACGATAATAAATCACCTTATTTATCGAGACAAGATTACGAAAAATCCTTAAATAAAGAAATTAGATCGGAAATAAATGTTAGCAATGATACGTCTAAAGATTTTTCCTATCAGGGTATCGCAGATGATATTATAGCTGAACTACAGGAGAAATATAATTTAAGACCTAGGAACAAGAGTCTTCCAACCATTCCAACAAAAAATATCTTGCCTAGGGGTGAAACAGATGAAGTAGCTCCAAAGGTTGCTGACAAACAGACTACAAAAACCCAAATCGTTGACACGCAACCTGTCAAGTCAAAGTCAGTAGGAACACCCGCTGTGAAAACATAGGTCCCTGTGAGTGAAACCAAATCCACACCACAAAGAAAAGATGAAAAGAAAGGAATTGAAGCCCCCAACATAGAGAGCGACAAGGACCTGGGAAATTTTAGTCTGGAAAATGAAATAAATAAAATCAAAATCCCTATCCCCCTTGTTGAACTAGCTAAAAATCCCATATATAGAAAACAAATTGCCAAGATGATTATCTTTTCAGAAGACGAAATCTAGTTAGATGTCATCAACTTAGAAGATGACAAGACGGACATAGGTTTTGGTCTGCATTTTGAAGGTGCGAGAGACACTGTAGCCCCCTTGTATATCATGTTGACCTTGTTTGACCACCTACTTCATAACTGCATGCTATATTCTGGAGCATATCACAATGTGACGCCAAAATCCATTATGGAGAAACTAGGTCTCGAAATCACCAGGCCATATGGAGACTTATATTCATTTCATTCAAGAAAGGTCAAATGCATAGGCATGATTAAAGACCTGGTGGTAGGTCTGGCACAAATACCCTCAAAAAGAATTCTTATGGATGTAGTGGTCGTCGATATCCCTTATAAATATGGTATGTTGTTATCTAGGTCATGGGGTGCCAAGCTTGGAGGATCTCTCTAGCTTGACATGACATATGCTATGATTCTAGTTTTTGGAGGACAATACACGTGTTTATACAGAGAAACTAGGTTGGCATTCACGGTAGGTGATCCACATAACCCAAATAACCACCCTATATATATTATTGATCAAGATTTAGGAAATTGTATATTATCTATTGATGACGATTTTGAGGTAGGTATAAACGAAAGTTGTATAGAAGAAAACACAAAAAAAAAGAAAAAATTAAAAAAAATGTATATAGTACTAGTATATGGAAAATGTTTTTTGACGATGCTTCATCCTACTTAGGAGCTGGAGCAGGGGCACTCCTTGTGGCTCCTGATGATCGATTTGTAACCCCCTTTTCCTATAGGCTACAATGGAACATGGACTGCACAAATAACGTATGCGAGTATGAAGCCTTAGTTTTAGGATTAGAAGCCACTAGGAGAATGAAAATAAAAAAACTCAAAGTTTTTGGCGACGTTGAGTTAATCATAAAACAGGTGAACCGACAGTACTAGGCCAAACATCATAGGTTGAGGTCCTATAGTAATTGTGTCTGGGATCTGATCAATAATTTCTTCTCCTCTTTGAATGTTCATTTCGTTCCAAGGACTGAAAACCAACAGGCTGATGCGTTAGCCAAAGCAGCCTCAACTTTCACACCTCCCACCACGTTTAAATTAAAGTATCACATACAAATGAGGCATCGACCTTCAATACCGAATAACAAACAGCATTAGCAAGTCTTTGAGGATGATGAACAGCTTCACAAATTTTTAGAATCAATAGATGAGTTTGTCGAAACACATAATGATCAAGAAAATCAAAATGATCCTATTTGGATCATGCAAGAAGAGGAGGATCCTTAAGAGTTCCATGATAAAATCGTGAATCACCAAATGCTAGTTCTTAAAAATAACCATATCCCCAAGGGCCTGATTCCCTTGGAAAGATTATTCAATCAAGATTATATCCCTTCAAAATCCACTCTACAGCCTCAACTTGAAGAGGTTGAGGATTGTGACACAGGTACCAAAGGAAACCCTCAGATGGTGAAACTATCCAAATATCTGTGTACAGAAACCAAAAATAAATACGCGGAGTTACTTAGAAAGTACAAAGACATTTTCGCTTGGTCGTATGAAGAGCTAAGAACCTATGACACCTCTGGGATCGAACATAAGATACCCCTGAAGCTTGGTGTCAAACCCTTTAAACAAAAACTCAGACAAATCAACCCTATCTTATTGCTTGTTATCGAAAAGGAAGTCAAAAAACTTCTGGATGCAAAGATAATTGTACCACTGAGATACTCCTATTGCGTAGCAAACTTGGTCCCGGTTAGGAAGAAAAATGGGGAAATTAGACTGTGTGTCGATTTCAAAAATGTAAATAAGTCCTCTCTCAAAGATAATTACCCCCTACCCAAAATGGATCACGTTTTAGAAAAAGTAGTGGGGGAAAATATGATGTCCATGATCGACGGGTTTTCAGGGTACAATCAAATTGTCATCAGTGAACACAATAAAGAAAAGATAACCTTTACCACCCCTTGGGGTACATTTATGTATGACAGGATGCCTTTTGGTTTAATGAATGCAGGTGCTACTTTTCAACATGCTATCGATATCTCTTTTGTTGGAGAAAGGGACAAATTTGTGGTTATCTATCTCGATGATCTAATTGTTTTTTCCAAATCTGATGAAGATCATCTGATACATCTCAAGTAGACGTTTGAGAAATGTCGCAGGTTTGGTTTGTATTTAAACCCCAAGAAGTCTCACTTTGCTATGCAAGAAGGTAAAATCTTGGGCCATATTGTGTCTCGAGATGGAATTAGAATCGACCCTAAAAGAGTTGAAGTTATAGACACAATAAATATTCCTAGGAATGTAAAAGAGATTCAGTCATTCTTAGGGAAAATAATTTTTTTGAGGAGATTTATTCCAAAATTTGCTGAAATTGTGAAATTGATCACAGATATGCTAAAGAAAAACAACGAAGTGAAATGGATAGCAGAAGCTGAAGCATCGTTTGCATGCATCAAGAAAGTTATAAGCGAGGCACGCGTACTAGAAAGCCCTGATTATCTAAAGGATTTTCTTATTTTCTCATTTGCCTCCGAACACACAATTGTCACGGTACTCCTCCAGAAGAATGAAGAAGGTTTCAAGCAATCGATAGCCTTTTTAAGAAAAAGTCTTAGAGACGCCGAACTTAGATATAATATAATGGAAAAAAGAGCATATGCTATGGTGAAGGCGTTAAAAGATTTCATAACTTATGTGTTGCACTCTAAGCTGATTGCGTATGTACCCACTAGATCTGTAAAAGATATTTTGGTTCAGTCCGACAGTGATGGCAAAAGAGGACGGTGGCTTGCCAAAATTCAAGAATTCGACTTGGAGATAAAACAAACAAAACTAGTAAAGGGACAAGGTTTAGCTAAACTCTTATCTAAATCAAATTTCAGAGCTCTCAAAATAAATGGTTTATAGAGAGGAGAGGAATGTGTGGACATGAATGAACTTGATGAACCAATAGCTGAAATCAAAATCGAAGAGAAATTTGCTTCATCAAATTGGTACAAAGACATAGTGTCCTACTTGTTGACCTTGAAGTGCCCAAATGACTTACCCCCATCCAAAGCCATAATGTTGAAGTTGCATGCGTTCAAGTACTGTATATCTGAAGAACAATTGTATTGGAAGGACCCACTTGGCTTCCTCCTGGTTTGTTTGGTCGAATCAGAAAAAGAAGAGGTCATAAGTCAATTTCACGAAGGAGTGTGTGGAGGACACCACGCCTGGAGGGCAACGGCTTATAAGATCCTGAGGGCAGGGTATTATTGGCCCAATTTTTTCTCAGAC
Organism: Picea glauca; assembly: GCA_000966675.3. Taxonomy (NCBI): domain Eukaryota; kingdom Viridiplantae; phylum Streptophyta; class Pinopsida; order Pinales; family Pinaceae; genus Picea; species Picea glauca. The sequence continues at coordinate 719,344 of JZKD02S0314942.1, forward strand.
GTCAACGCCAAGGTCTGAGCTTGCAACCCTTACCAATTGTTCTCAAGCAAACATAACCTCCCAGCAATGCCATTGGTTCCGGTCAAAACGGAAGCTCCTTTCCAGCAATGGGGATTAGATTTCATAGGCAAAATTACTCATCATTCTAGTGCTCAACATAGATGGATCCTGACTGCTACAGATTACTTCACCAAATGGGTGGAAGCTATTCCAACTAGAAGGGCTACTGATTCGGTGGTAATATATTTCTTAGAAGAAAATATTTTGTCTAGATTTGGTTGCCCCCGAAAGATAGTCATAGATAACGCATAGGATTTTAAATCTATGGCTATAGTCAGTTTTTGAAAAAAATATAATATTGTGCTTGGTCATTCCATGGCATACTACCCTCAGGGAAATGGTCTGACTGAGTCTTCAAACAAGAGCCTAATCAATATAATTAATAAAGTGTTGAGAGAAAACAAGAAATCTTGGCATGTGCATTTGAAATACACTTTGTGGGAAAATCCGATAGGCACGAAAAAGTCTATCAGTACTTCCGCTTTCCAAATGGTGTACGGGACCGATGTAGTGTTACCTATAAATCTAGCGCTTCTCGTAATGAAAATTTGGCAAGATGAGAAGGAAGAACCAAATCATGTCACTAGAAGAATAAACCAGCTAATTGAAGTCCAATAGCACAAGGCCGAGGTGGATGAAAGGCTACAGAAATACCAAGATGACATGAAAGCGTTATTTGATCGTAAGGACAAAAACAGGGATTTTCTCCCTAGAGATTTGGTTTTAAAATGGGATGCTAGGAAGGAAGACTCGACAAAACATGGTAAATTCGATCGCATCTAGTACGGACCGTTCAAGGTTGCATCTCCTGAAGGAAAAAATTTGTTTCTGCTAGAAAATTTGGACGGTAAAATTCTGAACACCCCTGTCAACGAGCGTCATTTAAAACACTATATGGAATAGTTGATTTTCAGAATTCCCACTGTATATACCGGTTTGTTTATTCTTTTGATTTCATAATTTTATTTGGTAAGTCTACTTTATATTTTGTCAAATATATATATATATATATATATATATATATATATATATATATATATATATATATATATATATATATATATATATATATATATATATATATATAATAAAATAGGTTAATATTTTTCTAGAAGTAGGGATACAAAATTCTCAATGTATTCAATTCTTTTAAAAAGCCCTGATACTCTTTGTATTGTTCCCTTACAGGATTTCGGCTGACAGCCCGACAAGTGAAAGTAGCAAATAGACAGCCTTATAGTGGAAGATAAATTCGCCAAAAATAGGTGATAGATAAGATTTTATGTTATTTCAAAAGAGAACAAAAATGGTAAGGCAAAGGTGTTAATTCCAGAAAAGTCTATTTTTTCAAACAAAGGTTTTTATAAAAAGTGTGGTGATTGTCTCATAAGTGTGATAGGTCACTAAAAGAATGATTTCAAAATCTAGGCCTTAAGAGTTTCACTTGGAATAAGGCAAGAGGTAATTAAAATAAACAAAAAGAGAAAAGCATCTCTATGAAAGAGTTCCAAGAGTTGGGTTTAATTCATGATCCCTGTTTTTTGATTTCCAAGTCTTTTCTCCGACACCCCTTTCTACCCTCGGTTTTGCCTTCATAAAAAACCAAGTATCTTTATGGGTTTCCCATAGAGGGAGAAGATATTACGTCTTACCTTTGGAAGCTGAAAAATAGTTCTTAAAAGGCAGACTAGTCCTCATAACTCCTCACTCTCCAACTAAACAGGTTATGCTTAGGCTGATCCTGACGTTTCTAGGTTTCTTAACAGTTTTCTAAGGATTTAGGCTTGCTCGAAGGAAGACCCCTGGAATTAATCTTCCCCTTTTTCCTTTCGGACTAAGGTGCTTTGAAAGTTAAAAAAGGGTTGGTCCAGGGTAATCAAAGCAAGTTAACAGACCTACATTGCAAATTTTACACAGATACCATCTCTGGTATACTTACTACCACTGATTTCCCCCACTTCGTGTTCAAAAAGTAAAATATAAGACAAATGGTGAAAGGAAATTCATATTTGATTTCCCCCATCTAGTTCAAGAAGATGATGAAAGGAAATTCATTTAAATGATTTCCCTTGTCTCAGCATTTAAATGCATAATTATGATTCAAATTGGTGAAAGGAAATTTAGTATAAAGGGACATATAACTTCACTGGGGTACTGAACAAGCTCGCTGGCAGTGAAGCAATATTTGAGGTATTTGTAAGGCTGTCATACATAATTTTCACTCTACCCTGGTTACCAGCCTTTTTGAAACCGGATCTGCATCCCAAGTCCAGAAAGGGCTCCCTAATTAAAAACATGAAATTTACTTCGTTTGATACAAGCCAAAAGCCGCAGGATCTGTTGGATTCCCTAGGATTGTTTTGATCATCTTAAAGAAAACTTTATTTCAGTAGTGAGAAGAAGAATATCAAGAATGGGGATGCAGCTGAGTTTACAACGTTGAGATTTTTGAAAAGCTTTTCAGAAGTAAACACGAAATATCTTTTTCCCTCTATATCCCTTTCCTAAGAAATTTCTGCAGAAAGAAGCCATTGACTCCATTTACCCAATAAAGGCACTAAGTCTACATGTTCTCCTCATCCCACAAGGAGACGAGGTCCCCAATTGGAGCCTGTGTTGAAACAAATTTTAATTTTTTTATCCCTAAGACCCAAACTTTCCTTTTTCGGGTTTCAGCTTTTCATAAAGCATAAGCTTTGTTATCATTCCCAAAAGCCCGATACCGATTACCCGAAAAAAATGATTCTTTAAATAATAAAAGGAAAAAAACCTAAAATGTTATAAGAGTCCCGACACTTTTTCTATAAAGTTATTTTTTAATCATGATAATCTTAAAACCTAAAGGAGTTAAGATTAACTTTAAAAAAAATTTGGGATTCAGGGTTTGCTGAGAACACATGTTTCAATACATATTGAATCATGAAATCATGATCCCTGGTTTCTCGAAAGAATGAGAGTTAGTTCAAATTATGATTAATTAATTCACTAACACAAAAAGTTAAGGATTAAGTTAATCATATCGCGATTTCGGGATTCAAGGTTCAACGATAACATATCTCTTGTCAACATGATCCCCGAAATCTCGAAACATGAAATCTCGACCCATAATTTGTGTTAAACTGAATTAATCATGTTTTGTCCTTAATCCTGATTAATTAGTTAACTAAAATGGAATTAATTCCTAATTTAAACATGTTGCGATTTTGCAATTTCGGAAATCGGGATTCAGCAATAACATACCTCTTGTCAACACGATCCCCGAAATCCCAAAACGCAAAATCTCGACCAATAATTTGTGCTAAACTGAATTAATCATGTTTTGTCCTTAATCCTGATTAATTAGTTAACTAAAATGGAATTAATTCCTAATTTAAACTTGTCGCAATTTCGCAAGTTTGGAAATCGGGATTCAGTGATAACATACCTCTCATCAACACAATCCCCGAAATCCCGAAACGTAAAATCTCAACTCTTAATCTTTGTTTAGTCTAAATTAACTCTGTTTTGGAAGCATGATTAATGACAATCAAATTTTTAGGTTTGTTCACGTTTCGGTTTCCGATCAAATGAAATTTTCCGAATTTCTAATTCAAAAGCGCCAAAATACGTCCACGTTAATAAAGGATAACTGATGATATGTGACACTAATGCGTATCTTAGTAAATATCCACTGTATTCAATGTATTGAAATCTTGTCAATTGCGTCAGTACCTACATCGTTAAATGAATTAAAAGAAAGTTTGAAGGTCTGTGTTTTGCAACATTTTATGTTTCATACTATCAAGCGCAAGATGCATTCAGCTGAGCTCATACACTCCTTTTTCGTGATAGGTTTTCCATCTAACTTAAAGTCATGGCACCAAAAAAAGCACCGAAGAAGAGTGAAGATACACAGGAAGGAGATATCATATACGACACTACGCCACACACTATCGATTCAATTAAATCTTGGACACAAATCTCTAAATTCCTGGAATACGAATTCAAGAATTCTCATACTGATTTCGAGAATCACTTTCGGGATATAGCAGAATCAGAGCTTCATAAGATTGCGGTGTTCCCTCAACTTATGGCGTACAACAATATGATCAATTGGGCCCTGGAAAAGGTTGACTTTCCGACGAGGAGCATCTTAAATGATCAAGGGGTCATTGTTAGCTCATTCATGCCAGACCATATACAAGTAATGTATAAACTCTCACCAAATCCTGAGTACACTTATAATGCCGAGTTTTTAGCTGGATTTAAAAGGAAAGAGTGTACTGAGGCAGACTGAACTTATCCCGATTTAATCAGAGAATGGTGGAGATTTCCATCAAAGTTTAGGGCTGATAACCATGGAGTTTATGCCACAACATCTTTGAACGAATACATGGTTTATGTAGCCATTATGCTGTGTAGAATTTTTGGGAAAAAGGATCCCTGCCATTTTCCTATAGAATGGGTACCCTTTTTAGAAGAAGCTTCAGAAGGATACACCTTCAACTGGAGTAATATTCTGTCTGATAACCTAGCTCAAGAAGTTTCGAATTACAGAGCTACAAAATCTAAAGGTCAGCCAGGGGCCTTTTACATGTCAGCGTAAGTTATGGACACAATCCCTTGATGAATTGGAGTTGGAACATAGCTTGTCGTGAACCCATTCACGAGTATCACTCTATGCTATGGGAAGAAAATGCTAAGAATGCATTTTACGAAATTTGTCATTTTCTAACAATTCCAATGCATAAAATGTTTTATGGATGTGAACCCGCTCACATTTCTGAGTCAATCTCAGAAAATATCAAGGCAATAGCCAACTGGTTTGTTGATGAAAACTTCTCTTATGTTAGGGTTTATGGGTGCTCAATCCCCCCTCATGCACTTCCAAAATTCCTCCCAGACAGACTGGTATTAAGGGAGGTAGCACATCCAATAGTGAAAGGTGGTATTGGAATAGAGCTAAAGGCAGATCAGAAGAAATCCTAGCCAATCTTCCCTGTGTATGTCAGGAAATTTTCATTACTAAACCTTGGCCATTCTAAAGTGGAGGCTGAAGCACTAGAAGAAATAAAACTGGTAGATATTGAGCACAAAAAGAATGACCCTTATCAATTAGTAAGCAGACATTTGATGCATTGTAATTTGAAAGCTTATGAGCACGAAACATTTGTTTATGATGATATATTCAAGGAGGTTCAAACCTATGAAGAAGTATTGAACAGGGTAATGGGCCATGTCACCTGACTCAAAGGTTGGTTTCATGTCGTTACGAAGTCATAGGCGAAGTTTTTTACCAAAGATTTTGCAGGGTGAAGCCACGACCCCACCTCCAGAGAAGGAAGGGCCTCCCCCAGGCTTTGAAACAAATGTACAGGATCAAGCAAATACAAAAGGAAAAATGAAGGAGGGTGAAATGTCTTCACAAGAAACTGAAGTCCCCCAGATAGAAAAATTAGAGGCAGGGAAAGGAAAGGAGTTGGAAACACTCTCAGAAATCCCTGAGATTTTTCCCAAAAAAGTAGAATGAACAACATCGACAGAACTTGGAAGTCCCGTTACTTCTTTGACTCCATTGCAATCTACTTATGGAAAACCCATGAGGGAGCTCTATACGCTAGTGATCTTGAGCCTATTTCTAGGGATGAGATTCCTTCATCCGATTATTTTTTTAGTAAAAAGAGGAAGGCTATCCTGAAACAGGTGATGCATCCAAGAGGAGATATGATGATTAAAAAAAACAAGATCATTATTGATGGACAAAAACTTAAAGAGGGAGAATTTGTTACAAAAATAGCGGGCACAATGGGGGCTTTAGCATCGATGAATTTATCCACTATGGGTAGTTTGACAACTATGTTGGAGTAGAAAGATAAGAGGATAGCTCAGTTACAGGGTCAATTAAAAGATACTGAAAGAAATATCAGTCAAGAGATAAAAAAGGGTCTAGAACGAGCTATATTAAATGACATTCAAACAATTCAAAAAATGAAAGCAAACTTAGAGGAAGAAAATTAGAAAATATAGGTCACTCAAGCACAAGTCCTACAGCAAGAGGAAATAAATAAACAATTACACGATAAGATTAATTCCATTTCAAATCAAGTGGTAGAGCTTGAAATATTCTAGGCCCATGTATTGGAAATACATGTGAAGATAGAAAAAGACCAACAGGGAGTGTTTTTTTAATCTGGAATTTGTTCAGAATTACTTTCAGGAAACAAGTAAATCATTGGAGAATATTCTCCAGAAAGAAAGAGAAGTGAAAGCATCCAGAGAAACTTTCCAAAAAACAGTGGCTCTTTCAACAAAAGAGGATTTTGAGGAGCCTCAAAAGCTATCTATTTCAGAATAGATTAAAGGTGATGTAATACTCAAGGTATGGGAGGCAGACATCACATAAAACAAAACAATAACCAGAGAAGTTAATGACAATTGTCAAGGAATTTTTGACCTTCTAGAGAAAACTTCATTGAACATTGGAAAAAATGATTGTCCTGGGTTGTTAGGAGAAATTAACATTGTCAAGCATCAGTTAAGATTTAAAGAAGATATGGAAGAAATTCAGGAAAAGATTCCACAAATAAAAGTAATCAATGTTACTCAAATTGAAAAATGGATAGTAATGCCTAACTTAAAACTACAAACTATTAAGTTTACAAGGAAGATAATCGAAGATCGTCTGCCAAAACTGCAAAGAAAGTTTTTCTTATTTGAAGCAAAAGATATTCCAAAAGCTCCCAGAGTTTTAGTGCAGTTCCTGGGAAAATGTGTTTGTTGTCTTAAAACAGAAAGAGGATGTTCATCAACGTAGACATGAAATTCTATTTTGAATATTTTTCATCATTGGAATATAAAGCAGTTAAAATAGAAATGTAAACGGTTCGACATTGCTCATTCATGTAATCGTTAGGCTTAGGAAGTTAGTTAATCACCAACGAGAAAAATGTTTGGTGAATCATGTATAAATACAACTTCATAAGACTGAGAAGAGGCTTTTTTTTGGGGGGGAACCAATTCTATTAGAAGTTTTCCTATTTATAATAATATAGATTATGTAGAACAAATTTTGAATTTTGTCACCTTGAAGCTATGTGTTCCTTCACTCTGTTTTCAATATCTTTCAATATCTTGTATTCCATGTATTTTTAATGAATGATCAGCTATAGTTTAATTCAAAATTTTACTGTAGTTTGAATTTATTCAACTATCTAATTATTTATAGTTTTTCCTCTGTGATTTCTATCAATAGTTTCAAGACCTGTAGGTCTGTTGGATGGTTATATCTTATACTCCATTAGAAATCTTGTTTTCCTTTCATTCTTCTATTATGATATGAGATTCTTTCAAGATTAAAGCCTCATATTCTCCAACAGTGTTTCTTTATGGTTATTTTAATATTTGCAAATTACTTCAAGTACAGGAAACGGCCTTTACTATTATTATGTTATTATTTTAAGTTCCAAAATTCCTTTTCTATTTCATCCCACAAAACTGAAGTAACAAATTTTCTAAAATTGTTATAATTTAATAAAATTTTAATCCTCATGATTGTCCCAAGTAATAGACAACCTAACATAGAACAAAGCCTACAGGATCAAACTAGCATTGCTCTGAACTTATTTAATACTATCCTACAAACAACAACTACCCGAGTTGAATTAGAATGTTCATGGGTAGTTATTGAGAGAGAAATCAGCATCCAAGAACAATGGGAAGCTAGACAGAGACAGTTGAGAAACCAACTCTGATTTACCCTTCGTAATTGATTCTTACTCCTTAATTATCTTTATTTTTCGGATGCCTTGATGGTATACTATAGAGCCTTAAAGTATAAACTCAGGAACAACACCCTCAGTTCGGTGATACTTAAGAAGTATTTCCTCAGGTGTTGCTTAAGTCTTGGACCTCTTCAGTCTTCTTCCTTCTGCTGGTGTCGGGTGTGTTCTATTCTTTGTGAGTGCCCTCTGGGTTGTCCAGTTCAGTGTCAGACATCTCTGCAGGGTTAGTGGGGATAAGGCGTTCTGTGAACCAGTCCTTAGTGTTGATACTGAGAGGGGGGTGAATCAGTATCAAGTACAATTTAAAAACCTTTTTCAACTTATACTTAAACCATTCAATTATATCCAATGAGCAATGAACAATAGTATAA
>JZKD02S0314942.1:741892-764718 GCA_000966675.3 Picea glauca
GTGTTGTATATGCATGTGCATTTTCCTTCATGTCCAAATACCTTTATCAATCTTGTGGTCCAAAACCCATGACTAGGGTTGACATCAATGACAACAATCAATCTTCCAACACTTAGTGATATCCTTAAGGTCCTCTTCCATGCGTTTGTAGTACGACTAAAGCTACTCCTTATGTTCATCAACTCGTGTTGTAATGTAGATGAAGTGAAAATATACATAGAACTTCATCAGGGGTCAAAACCTATATAGGGTGTCCGGAGTCATGCAAGGTTCATCTTCAGTGTCTCTCTTTAGCTGAAGGTAGTATGTGTGAAAAACAACATTCGAATATCACTGTTTGTTCATATCACTCGAGTACCAGAGTGTGGTGAACTTCGAAGCAAGCTTATCAAATGGTTCAATATCCGAGAAGGTCACACCTTCTAGCATCTCCTAGGAAATGGAGGTGATGAGGATTAGGAGCCAGCTAAAGTGAAACTCGTAGCCCTGATCCTATGCTTTGCGACAGTCTAGTTCCAGTTTATTAACTAGGTACTTCACCCAGTTCATCTATATACCTTCTATGCACTTCCCTGAAAGGTCAACGACAAAGCTCATGACCTACATAGGTCTATTCTTCCTTACTAACTTCCCAGCTATTAGCCAGCATGCTAGGCACACTGTGCCATTTTGTATGGAGGCTACCTTGTAGTCTCACGTCCCCTTTTCAACATTGTCGTATGTATCCTTGATCTTCTGTGCTAGTGCACAATCTGTGGCTTTTACTGGATAGAAATCCTGTGAGTTGAGTCCTTGCATACTTAATTTGGTGATCATATGGATCAGCTTTAGATTGACTGTGATACAGTGGTCTAGCCACAAGTAGTGGTCATGGTAACATGAAAGGAGTAGCTTGACACAAGCGTTGACTTCCTGGTGCCTTCCGAAGTATGGGATTTTCATTACATTTAACAGGGTGGACTGTATAAGGTTCATCGTCCACGACTGGGGGATTATCTCTGATTTCTTCTCCTTAATCCTGGTCAGGTATTTATACGAGGTGAGCATACTATAGTTCTTGCGATCTCTAAGGTTGAAGTCACTGAAATTCAACGTTACGATCCTATCCTATTGTGCTCGAACTATGTGTATCCCCTTCGGTAGGTATGCAGTAACCATGGTGTACTCGAAATATCTTGGCACACTATCATGACTCACTACGACGACCAGAGACAGGATGTATTTAGGCAATATGGTCGAGATCATCTTCGCATTTTCTAGGTCATCTCTGTGTTTGGTTTTCTTTTCTGCTGATGGTCGATATGGTTTGGCTCCATGAGTAGTCAACGGAGAGGCTTGCACTCCTCTCTTCAATGATGCTTGTACACCCATAGACATTACTCTTTTAGGCATGGCTCTCTCAGTCATGAGGTCTATGAGTACTTCCTTTGTAGACTCTTCAAGTGCGCTAAGTTCTTCGTACATACATTCTCGTGGTTGAATATATCGGTTTCGAAGAGTAAATGCTCAATGCAATAGGGTAGATGGAAATAGCGTGATGATCACTGTGCAAAATCAACTATTTTGTGGGCTAAGATAGTGACGGTTGGAAAAAAAATTCTCGTTGCATGGCACGGCGGGATAAATAGATAACTTGGCAACAAATCTCTTGCAACAGGTGAGAAGCCTCCATTAACTTAGTTCTGTACATTGTGACGCGGTGCCAACGGTTCGGTGGTGAAATTTCTGACCATAAATTCCTTTCTACCTGTTCGGTTCATCGGTCAAATGATTATACTGTTCCCTAACAACTATATTGATTTTCCATTGCGAAGTGCCATGTGACGTAGTTCTGATATCCTGGAGAAGTTCCAACTTTGCAAATTTTCCTTCTGTAAAGTTCCCTCTGGAACCTTCTATAACTTTTCGATCTTAGTTCTCTTCTAACTTAGTTTTATAGCCTTCTTTCTAGTGAGATTCATCTCGAAATTCCTTTTTCCATTCTGATTCTTATCTTCTTTTGGCAGAGTAACCTTGCGTTGTTGAAATTCTTTCCTAGAAATCAGGGGTAATACTTCATCGGTATCTGGAATAGGTACTTCAGTCTTCTGTGGGTCTTCTAGTTTTCTTCCCACTTAGACATCCGAGTCTCTGGTTTTAAATAGCTTCACTAGGTTCTCTTGTTCTTCAATCAAGTGTGCGATCCTCCTAGTTATGAAATATTTCTACTCTTTCTTTTTTTGTTCTAAGACTTCTTCTTCTTTCCTTCTAGCTAAATTTCCTTCAATCCAAGGTTTTCCTAGTAACATGGAAAATGGAGCATTTTTCTCAATAAATTTAACAACCTCAAATTATTCCTCTGTCGAAGTTCCATGAGAGCTCATAGATATCTGCGTAAGTCTTCCACATAGGGTTATCAATTTTCCTCTGAATAATCTTATTTGTCCGAATGAGGGAATCATAACACACTCCCCTAAAATTTTCCAAGTTCTTTCTGTCATGATATTCACCTATGTTTCCTCATCTAGAACACACTCGATGTTGAAGTATCCTATTATGGTTTCAATGCACTCTTTTTCTTTGAAGATCTCTGATAAACGGATACATCTGTGGTAATTCAAGGTTTTGTTCATCTGTAGCAATACTTTTTCTGATTCTTTCTGGGTTTCTTCCATAATCTCAGGTGCTTGACATTTATCGTGGTCTTCTTGTCTCATATTCATCCTTTCAACCTTACCAATCATTCTAGGGAAATCCAAAACTTCATGGTCCATATCTTTGCAACATAGGCAACTAGGTTTTCTACCAAGGAATTCCTTAGCCAGATGTCTCGGTCTTTTGCAACTGTAACAAAGGGTTATTCCTCTCTTTCTCTTAAATGATCCCCAACCTCTCCTATACTGTGTGCTAGGATCATGGTAGCTAACCTGAAACAAATTATTTCTAGGGTCTTGCATCCATTTGTTAGTCCAAACATTCCCTCTATGCATATGTATAACATATCTTTCACTATTCTTATCAAATCTATTCATATCAAATATTCTTTCTTCTATCAATGCCCTAGTTTTCAAGCTAGGACAAATCTTATCAAACATACCTAGATTCATACTCTAGAAACAAAAATTTCCACTATTCTTACTTCTACAGAGCACAAAGATTATAGGTCTTACCTCTTTAGTCTCACTTTCACCTTTGTCAGGGGCCAAAGCTCCCAGATCTTACCTATTTTCTTCAGATCGGACTTCTTTTCTGTTAGGGTCCTAACCTGCACATAGGTAGAACAATATATTCGGATGTAATAAAGGTCAATATTAATAAGGCCTTGCAATAAAATAGAATAAGTCGGATGTAAGAAGACCTAATAGAAGCTTCTGCTTCTAGAAGGATCTTCCTCTAGATGCTTCTTTTAATAGACATATTTAGTATAAATAGGAGTCGAGGGTATGCGAACCCTAGCTTAGATATTATTGTAATAGAGCTTTGCTCAACTAGAGGTTTCCTCCTCAAAGAGGCCCGTGAACATTACTTTCAGAATCAAAGTGTTATTTTTGTTGTTATTCTTATATCATTTCAGTGCTATTGTGGTGAATGTTCTGGTTAATTGTTGTTATTCTACCATTTCTAGCATTTTATTTATGTTCTGCATACATTTTATATCTAGTATATTACAAGTGGTATTAGAGCACTTTCCTCGGTAGAAAGTGTGGGTTAATTTTTTTTTCAGGTTAGAGACGTATTCTGACGTCTTTAAGCCATAGATATATGTCGTTACGTGCATGAACCCGCGGTTGATGGATTCATAAACGCAGAAAATACAAGTGGTACTTAAGTGAACATCTGTTGGCCACCCTTGTAACCCTTGTTGGTACCCCTTTGAGTGGTAGTGCATCAGACAACACCTGTGTACAGATCAGCCTAGATTACCTGAATCCCTCTTTATATAAATAGATCGGCCTCCTGATTGCTATAGTGTCACCGAGAACAACACTTGGGAAGATACTCTCCAATACCTGGGTAGTCGGGTAGTACGGCTAAGGGTACGGTCTATCATCCTTAGTTAGTGCCCTGAGATATTAGGCCAAGTACTACTATTGGACCCTACACGTATATCAGAGAGTTATAACACAAGGCAAACCCTCGTCTGTATAACCCTTGAATACCTAACCCTTGGGGACAGAAACATAAACAAATTAAAACAAACAAGATCTATTGTCGCACAACTGTGTTCGATTTTCCAAGTATATACACATTTCTTTCTGGTTAAGCATTTGGGAATTTCCTCTCTACAGTATTCTTCAGACCGGAGTATAACTCTGCAGGTGAAAAAAAAAAAGAAAAAAAGTCTGGTAATTTTTTCACCATTATTTGAGACCTATTCCATTGGATTCATCTATTTTTCCTTATCACATTTGTCCATATCATTTTTCTGCAAAATTTTTGACCCTGCCCACCCCTTTTTAGTTCCCCCATCCTCATGGCCCATACCTGTAGCTAAGACTTGGAAGCTCGCTTCAACGCCTTGCAATATGGTCTCATCGAGACCCAAGAAGAAGTGAAACAACTCAGTGCCAATGTTGTCGCCATCAATACAACCATACAGTCCTCAATGGAGTAAATCAAACAAGACCTCACCACCTAGCTTGAATCTGTATTTTCAACACTCTGCACCAAACTGCATATCCCTACGGATAAACCTTCCTCTTCCTCACCTCTACATACTGAAGGTGACCATTCCTCTCATTGCCATAACTTTCAAAACCATCACTTTCAATGTGACCTACGCCTTCCATGGGTGGATGTAACCAAATTTGATGGCTCGGACCCCACTGGTTGGGTAATCCAAATGGAACATTATTTTTCTTTATACGACATTACAAATGACTTGGCCAAACTCCAGTATGGTGTTCTCCATCTAGATCAAGAACGTTGGCAATGGTGGCAGTGGATAAAAACTTCTCATTAGGGGTATATTGCTTGGACACACCTTGTGGTAGAATTTATGAATGCTTTGACACTGACACCAACTATTTGGGCCATTTGACAAAGTTAAAAAAATCAATAACAATGGAATACTTTATAGCTTCCTCTGAGCGCCTGGCTTTTCAGATAGAGGGCATGTTTGATGCCTTTTTCCAAGAATGTTTTATCAGTGGCCTCAAGGATGTGATTCAGGCCCATGTCCTCATGGCTCGGTCTCAGAGTTGGGTGGAGGATACTGAAAGAGCTAACGAAGCACAATCTTCTCAAAACTGGAAAACCTCCTTTATCCCTCTCCCTAAATCAATAAATCCCACTACTTCCTCTGCTCCACTAAAGATCCAAAAATTGACCAAGGCCAAAATGGATGAATGTCGACTCAAAGGCCTTTGTTATAATTGTTATGACAAATATTTCCCAGGCCACAAGTGTAAGGAACAAAATTTGTTTATGTCCATCTCTGAGGATATTTTGGAAGAGGATATTGAAACTCCCCTTCTTTCCGAGTCACCTGAAACCCTCGACATAACCCCTCCCTCGGACCCTCTCGAGGTAGAACCAATCATTTCCCTCAATTCCCTCACTGGCTTCTCCGCTCCCCAAACCCTCAATCTAATCGGTTACATCAAGCATCAGAAGGTCATCATTATGGTTGATAGTGGAAGCACCCATAATTTTGTTCATCGTTGCATTGCCCAAGAAACTCATTGCTACATCCATGCTGTCAATAATTTCCAAATCATGATTGCCAATGGTGGATCCATGAAATGTAGAGAGTGTTGTGAAAATGTGTGTCTCCAAATTGGTGACTACCACTTGAAATCTCATATTTTTTCTATCGACATGGGCAGTTGTGACATTGTGTTGGGTGTAGATTGGCTAAGGACTTTGGACCCCATTCTCATGGATTTTAAGGAATTAACCAAGCAATTTGAACAGGAGGGCCACCAATATAAGTTCCAAGGCATCATCACTGGTTCTCCTGAGATCATTAGTTCCCATCGCATGGAAAAGCTACTCAAAAAGGGTCATTCTGGTGTTATTGCTCAACTCCATGCCATACAAGAAACAGAAACACCCTCGGTGTCGTAATACCTCCAAGCCATCCTTTATAAAAATCAAGTGGTCTTTTCCACTCCACAGGGACTCCCTCCTCCACGTGGTATTCATGATCATTCCCTTCCCCTTGTACTCGGAAGCCTTCCTCCCAATATCCATCTATATCGTCACCCCTTTTCCCAAAAAAATAAAATTGAGAAAATGGTCCAAGAACTCCTTAATGCAGGAGTTATCCACCCTAGTACGAGCCCCTACTCTTCTCCTATGTTCATGGTCCTGAAGAAAGAAGGTTCTTGGCGAATGTGTCCTGACTTCGGTGCACTCAACAAATTTACCATTAAAGACACATTTCCCATTCCTGTCATTGATGACCTCCTGGATGAACTGAGTGGCACCCAATTCTTTACTAAACTTAATCTTCGTTCGGGCTACCACTAGATACATATGAAAGAGGAAAACATTCCCAAGATTTCCTTTAGAACTCATGAGGGCCACTATGAGTTTTTGGTCAGGCCCTTTGGCTTGTGTAATTCCCCCTCCACCTTCCAAAGCCTCATGAATCATGTCTTCCGTAATTTTCTTCATCATTTTGTCTTAGTTTTCTTTGATTATATCCTCATCTATATCAATACCTAGACAGAACATCTTTCTCATGTGGATCGAGTTCTCCATCTACTCTCTCAACACCAAATTTTCTTGAAACAGTCTAAATGTGCTTTTGGCACCTCAGAAGTAGAATACTTGGGTCATCTGGTTGGCAAAGACGATGTCAAGGTGGATCCTAAAAAGATTGAAGTTATGCAAGACTGGCCTCACCCAAATACTCTCAAAATCTTGCGTGGATTTCTGGGCTTAATAGGTTATTATCGCAAGTTTGTTAAGAATTACGGAAAGATTGCAGCACCTCTCATTTCTCTCCTAAAAAAGAACTCTTTCACTTGGACTCCAGCTGCTGCTCAAGCTTTTCAAACCTTGAAGATGGCCATGTGCACCACTCCATTCCTGGCCCTTCCTAATTTCACAAAGACCTTTTTCTTGGAATATGATGGTTCTGGGAAAGGAATTGGTGTTGTCCTTATGCAAGAGGGTCGACCTTTGGCCTTTACTAGCAAGCAATTATCTGAAACAAATCTATCTATGAAAAGGAAATTTTGGCTATTCTGCATGTCGTTGATTTGTTGCTCCCTTATCTATTGGGGCAACGCTTCCAAATTAAGAAAGACCATCAAAGCCTCAAGTATTTTTTGAAACAACACATTTCCTCCCCGGAGCAACAAAAATGGGTAACTAAGCTATTTGGATATGATCATGATATCATTTATAAGAAAGAAAAAGAAAATGTGGTTGCAGATGCACTTTCCTGTAAATATGAAGATGAAGGATCCCTTTTTTATCTTTCCTTCATTGTACCAGATTGGCTCCAAGTTGTTCGTCGGGAATGGCTACATGATCCCAAAAGTTCACAGTTGATCCAACAATTGCAGTCAAGTTCTTCAGCTCCCCCAGGGTACTCTTGAATCCATGATGAGATTCGATACAAAGGCCATTTGTATTTAAGTAAAATATCAAAGCTTAAATCCACAGTACTTTCTGAGCTTCATGCTACACCGACAGTGGGGCACTTAGGGTTCACCAAAAGCTATGACAGGGTAAAACGTTCTTTTTCTGGGATGGTATGAAATAGGACATTCGTACTTTTTTTGTTGAATGTGATGTGTGTCAATGCAACAAGGGAGAAACAATCATCTCTCTGAGCACACTACAACCTCTCCCTATATCACCTGTTATTTGGAAGCACATCTCTATGGATTTTATTACAGGCTTACCCAAATCAGGAAATAAATCAGTCATCATGGTGGTTTTTGATCGCCTTTCCAAGTATGCTCATTTATGTGCTCTTCAACACCTATTTATAGCATCCACGGTGGCTCAAAGTTTCATGGATCAGGTCTTCAAGTTTCATGGCATGCCACACTCTATTGTTTCTAATCACGACCCAACTTTCACAAGCAATGTTTTGCAAGAACTATTCAAGCTACAAGGCACACAATTGCATCTCAGTACAGCTTATCATCCCCATACTGATGGTCAAATAGAATTTGTCAACAAGTGTTTGGAAACATATTTGAGGTGTTTTGCCTTGGAAAATCAAAATCAGTGGGCTCAATGGTTACCCCTAGCTGAATGGTGATACAACACTTCATACCATACAACTACACACATGACTTCTTTTGAAGTTGTATATGGACAGAAGCCACCTTCAATTATCTCATACTTACCTGGTGTCTCGAAGGTCCAGGTGGTTGACCAAACACTTATAGTTTGAGAGGCTATTCTTCATACCCTCAAAGAGAATTTGGTCATGGCACAAAATCACATGAAGCAACAAGCAGATCAAGGTTGCTTTGAATGTCAATTTGAAGAAGGGGATCGGGTGTTTCTTCACCTGCAACCTTAGAAGTAAAATTCCCTCAAGGCTGAGCATTGTAAGAAGCTAGAGCACAAATTTTATGGTCCTTATATAGTTCTCAAGTGTGTGGGACAGGTGGCCTATCAGTTAGCTTTTCCCAGTCATTCGAAGCTACATCTTGTTTTTCATGTTTCCTGCTTAAAGAAGGTGATTGGAACTAAGTGCCAAATTCAAACCAACCTTCTCGAGTTAGCCGAAGAAGGATCCATTTGGCTACAACCACAAGAAGTTTTGGACCAGCGTGAGAATTGCCTGTGTCATAGAACCATCAAAGAATTGTTAATCCAGTGGAAAGATACAACTCCAATAGATTCCACTTGGGAACCAGCTACCATTCTTCAACAATTTCCACATCTCAAGCCCTGAGGACAAGGTTGTTTTTAAGGGGGAGGACATGTTGGGGTCCTAACTCGCACATAGTTAGAACAATATATTTGGATGTAATAAAGGTCAATATTAATAAGGAATTGCAATAAAATAGAATAAGTTGGATGTAAGAAGACCTAATAGAATCTTTCGCTTCTAGAAGGATCTTCCTCTATATGCTTCTTTTGATAGACATATTTAGTATAAATAGGAGTCGAGGGTATGAGAACCCTAGCTTGGATATTATTGTAATAGATCTCTTCTCAACTGGAGGTTTCCCCCTTGAAGAGGCCTATGAACATTCCTTTCAGAATCAAAGTGTTATTTCTGTTGTTATTCTTATATCATTTCAATACTATTGTGGTGAACGTTCTGGTTATATTGCTATTATTCTGCCATTTCTAGCATTTTATTTCTGTTCTACATACATTTAATATCTGGTATATTACATTTTCTTAGCACATATGTTCACAGATCGAGTAGAATACTATGCACTAGAGTGACAGATCTATGCCCAAAGCTTTCACAATTTTAGGTTAGATCTTCGCATAAAGCTTCTTTTTCCTCAGTTCCTAGCAATCACAGTTTTCGGTCAGATATTTGCAAAAATATCTTCTTCCTCGGTTCCTAGAAATCATAGTTTCAGGTCCGGATCTTTGCACAAATTGCTTCTTCCTCAGTTCCCAGCAATCACATTTTCAGGTCCCGACAACGGAACCATTTGTTGGCACAGGGGAAGACCTAGGGTTCAATGCTACAACAACGCACCAACAAAACCCTAACTACCGACCCTTTCGGCAACACCTGCGAAGAAGATGAAGTATCACCCAAGGTAGAGGCATGGTTGGTTGTAGGAATCAAATTTCTGCAAACTTAGCTAGGACACGGATCTGTGATTCTAACACTTAACAAAGAACTCATCAGTTAACATTCAACAATATCCAGTCTTAGTTACAGCATAGTTAAACCCTAATTACAGAGTATAACAATATTCATTCCAATCCAAGGTACTTAAGCACTAAGCATATGTACATAAGTTAGATCTAACATCCATCCATATTATTAATCACTTAGCTTCAATAGGTCTATCTATCATTCATCTATATTAAAGCACTAAGAAAGTAAACACATAAACACATCAATACATCGCACAAAGAATAGCAACACAACATGTACGTGGTTCACCCTCACCTTGGGGCTACGTCCAAAAACTCTTCTCTTCTTTATTATCTCTGGTCAAGCTTCTTACAAGAACATAGCATCCAAGTCCCTCTTCGCAGAAGACAGGAGATCTGTGCGCACTCTGCGAGATCCTCCTTCTTCTAGCTAGGGTACAACACCAAGCCTTCACATAGTCTCTTACAGTTATTTGAAATAGCCTTGCAAGCCTCACACAATATGCACAAAGCACTTACAACTCTTGATCACATAGATCAAATCTAGCACTTAGCACACCAACCTACTAGGTCTCTCAGTCTCTCTCTTACATCGCCTAGCTACTTATTTATACATTACAAAATAGGCCTAAACATGGGTAAACCCATGGGTTGACATCCCATACCCATTACATAATCCTGAATCCCAAAGAGGGCCCTAAAAGGGGCTGAGATACCATGATCTCTGCTTCATCTTGTGCTCTGCCTTTGACAGCCTGTCGAAGTCCCAAAATTAGGTCAAACATGACCAAGAATCCTCAAAACTTGGTCAAGGGCCAACACTCTCTTAGTACTTGTAGCACTAGTTTAAGATGTTCTTCATGCTCCTCTCTATTCATGGAGTAAATTAAGATATCATCAATGAAAACCAGTACAAAATTGTCTAGAAATTTTTTGAGTACGTTATTCATCAAGCACATAAAAGTGGTGGGGGAATTGGTTAACCCAAATGGCACCACCACAAATTCATATTGACCATATATGGTCGTGAAGGTTGTTTTGTGGATGTCTTCATCCTTGATTCAGACTTGATGGTATCTAGACCTTAAGTCAATATTTGATCAAATGGAATCACCACCAAATTGGTCGAACAAGTCATCAATTCTTGGTAAGGGATACTTGTTCTTTATGGTTGTCTTATTGAGTTATCTATAATCTATGCATATTCGGAGTGTGCCATCTTTATTTTTCACAAACAAGGTTGGTGCTACCCATGGAGACACACTGGGCCAGATGTATCCTTTGTTCATCATATCCTTTAGCTATATATTGATCTCAAATAGCTCTAGTGTGCTCATCCTATAGGGCGTTCTAGACACTAGCACTGCTCCTAGTCCAAGTTCTATCAAACAGTCAATGTCTCTTCTCGGAGGTAGAACTAGTACCTCTTCTGGAAACACGTCTTTATACTCTCTTAATATGGGGTGATCCTCTAGGTTTGGTTTGTCATCCTCAACAAATTCCAACACCTGTATTGCATATAGAGGACATTTCTTTCTGCAATACTTTTTCATTTGGAGAGTTGATATTTGTCTCACTGAGATAGGCTTTTGAATCCCTTGGAGGGTTATTTTTCTCCCTTCTTCATTTTCACATTCCAAAGTTTAATGGTAACAATCCAACTTGGTTTTATAAGTAGCTAACCATTCCATACCAACCAACAGGTCATAAGACCCTAGGGGGGCTATGTTAAGGGTCACTTGGGTGGGAAATCCATCCATGATGAATTGGCAAGATGGTATGACCTCTGCTACCTTTATTTTGGTTCTAGTGGCTAGTTGTACCAACCATGGTTTAACATGTCTAATTGATTGCAGTTTACACTTATCAGTAGTCTAAGGGGCCACATAACTCAAATTAGAACCAGGGTCAATTAAAATAGAAACTAGATGGTTGGTAATCATACCTTCCATCTCCACCACTGAGACTTGGTGGTCAACTTATTTTTTATCCAAGGCTGCATAAATCCGTGGAATGCTCCTAGCCACATCATTAACTATGGTGGCTTCTCAGATGTTGTAGACTCTCCTACTGTTATGTTGTTTGTGTGGACAATCTCTCAGCAGATGTTCTTCTCCACAACCCCAACATTTCAAGGGTTCTTTCTTTCGGTCATCATTCTTTCCTAGGTTCGCTCTAAAAGGTTTATTTACACTCTGGGAGGGGAAATTTTTTTGATACACACTTCTAGTAGGAAGGTTCCTCCTAGAAACCTTCCCATAGTTATTAAACCTTGAGGATTTGAACCCCTTCTTCTTGAATCTCGAACTACTTTTCTTCTTCCAGTCCTCGCAGGGTTCTTTCTGATTCTTGAACTATTCATAACAATACCTTACCTTCCAGATAGTATCTTCTAAGGTCTTTGGCTCATCAAACTCAATCTTGTCCTGGTAGGACTGAGGTAACCCACTAATAAATCGTTTCACTTTTAACTTTTCATCCCTTATGTAGGGTACATAACTTATCAGCTCGAGGAATTTATTGATATATTCCTCTATGGTGAGTTGTCCCAGCTTGAGTCCATAGAACTCCTTAGTCTTCCCATCAAATTATTTCTCTGACAGATACTTCTTCTTGAAGTATTTCTCAAACCGTTTCCACGATGAGTCCTTCTCATGGATTCCTTTCACGTTCCTAAGGTCTTACCACCAAATGGAATTCTTTCCATTCAGGTTGAAAATGGTTATCCAAGCCTTCAAGTTCTCAGATTAGTCATGGACTCTGAACTACTTCTTTAAACTAAGCAGCCAAGATTTTTCCTATTCCCCTTTCTTAATATCTCCATCGAAAGAGGGTGGTTTGGCTTTCTTGAACTCTTCAGGATCACGACTTTTAGAATGAATTCGCTCCTTTCCTTTCTTTTGAGAATGTGAGCTAGTTTTTCTACTAAAGGATCCCTCGAAGTTTCCAGTTTCCTTTCCAGAGGACTCTCCCGATGAGCGTCCCCTGCCTCCCAATTGGGCCTTCCTCGAGGTACTCCTTTTAGTGTGGCCACTTATGGGACCACATTTTCATATCTCAGGTAGACTTTGGCTTATATCCATATGTCGTCGGTCCACATGACTAGTTGAGGTTCCATGTTGTAGCTGCCATTGTATGTTGGATAAGATCTGCAATAAGACTTCATTATTTTTCATTCTTTTTTCTTTATCCTTTATCAATCTCTCGTTGTCGGACTTGCAACTCTGTAATTTGGCCATGAGGCTCCTTACAGTTTTATCCAGATCCGGAGGGGTTTCCACCGCCCTCCTTTCGTCAAATTCTATGGCTCTATTGTGGGAGTTGTCCCCCACTTCATCTCGCATCACCATCCTTATAATTGTAGATTCCCACGATTTAATTACTGCTTGAGTGCTAAAAAACCACTTATTGTTAGCCAACAGTCTATTAGTTTACAAACAACACAATTTATATTTATAAAATACACACACTCAGTATAAAGTTCCATTCTTTTCTTCAATAAAAGTTTAACCATACTCTTTAGGAAAGAGGTAAGACAGGTTGTCACCCTTAAAATCCCTTTGAATATTGTTTTTAAGAGAATATTCCATGGGCCCAAGAAGCCAAAGTGTTGTAACCATGCTCTGATATCAATTTGTAATGCACCCGGCCCCTAGATGCTCTTTTAAGTGGTGGGGCATCTTTTTTCATTTTCCTTAACTATATCGAATCCTAGATCTTGGATTTATATCACACCCTTCTCGTCCATCACTACCCAATCATTACCTTCATGCTCAAAACTAAATTGTAGGATGGACTTAATCTTCCTTTATAATATTAGCGGTAGAGGGATTCGACGCTTTGGTGCTTCAACACTTAAACGTTTTATGCCTCTTTGTTATCTTCGCATGATACCACTTGAAATCCCAAACTTCCGAAGTCTCATAAACTTGCCATGTGACTCTATCTTTTAGGCCTTTTGGTCCCTTTATAATACTACTCCCAAATCCTCCAAAGTCCCAAAGTCCCAGACTCTCGGAGTTCCAGTCACTCTACCAATCACTTTGGCTAAGCGGCTCATACCAGGGATTGGCATGTGTAAGGGTAAAGGGATGACACGTGTCACATTTCCATGGCTCTATAAGGTATGTGATATGCACAAATCCGAGTGACACATGGCATGTCCATCTTGGATCCATGTCACCATGGATGATGTCACTGCTTCACGTCACTTTGGACTAACCGTCCTTTATGCCTTTCGATCTTGCGGCCAAGGGTAGTCCACATACCCCTTGGATAAATAGTCCTCACTACTTCATAACTTTGGCATTCAGGGATTTCATGATATATACTTCTCCTTGCCCCCAAAGTAGGTCAGCATCGGGCTGACCACAACCTAGATCTGATGGTGAGGAAAAGTCCTGAGGTGTCCTCAAATCGACGACTCTCATTACTTTGAGATTCGGAGCTTATCGACACATCACACCTCAAATTATCTGGAGGGCCCAGTCTCCGAACTAAAGGGTCTGGTGCCATGTGTCCCCTGTATATTGATGGTTGAAAAGGATCCCGAAGGATCCAAGGATCGATGATCCTCATTACTTCACGAATTCGAGCTTTTTTTACTTTAACGTTACAATTTTCTTATTCTTCCGAAGCAGTCAACGTCGGGATAACCTTGGCATAGATCTAATCCTATGAGGGTGTCCACATAACTCCAGAGATATATGGCTCGTAACTTCCACTCAAAGGGTATTATAGGTCCCACTATTGGGCCAGTCCTAAAGGGACATATGTAATCCCAAAACACTCTGGTAAGAATATGTGGCACCTGCCTCAGGCCATCGTCATCCCCTACAATTGGCACAAGGTCGGATGCAGGGTTCAACACTTCAACAGTGCACCAACAAAACCCTAACTACCAACCCTTTTGGAAACACCTACGAAGCAGATGAAGTCTCACCTGAGGTAGAGGCAGGGGTGGTTGTAGGACTCAAATGTCTGCAACCTAGCTGGGACACAGATCTGTGATTATACCACGTAAAAAAGCACTTAGCATTTAACATTCATCAGTATTTAACCCTTATTCACATCACAGTCCAAAGCCTAATTACATAATGACACAGTATTCTACCATATCTAACACATCTAAGCACTTAGCACATGGAAAAAGATCAGATCTACCATTTGTTCACATTACTAAGAACTAAGCATTTATATCAGATGCATCTAACATATATCATTGCAATAAGCATACATCACATCAACAACTATAATGCACAAAGCAAACGCAACACAGGATATACGTGGTTCACCCCAATGTGGGGCTACGTCCACCAACTCTTCTCTTCTTTATTATGTTTTGTCAATGTTCTATAAGCATAGATCCACCGGAACCCACTTCAAATAGGACAGGAGATCTGCGCACACCTCGCTAGATCCTCCTTCCTCGAGCTAGATTTAAGAACAAAGCCTTCTTACAATCACTAGCACTTATCTCTGCAAGTCTCAACATACACTATTCACAAAGGCTCAGAACCCACTTCGCATAGGATAGGAGATCTGCGCGCACCTTGCCAGATCCTCCTTCCCCGAGTTAGGTCACAGGACAAAGCCTTCTTACATAGTCTACACATAATCTTCCTAAGATCACTTTCACTTAGCTCTGCAAGTCTTAACTCATAGTATGCATGAAGCATCCACAACTATTTACACTTAGCACACTAGCCTCTTTACACACACAGCTCTCCCCTACTTACATCGCCTAGATTTCTATTTATACATTAAAAAATGGGCCTAAAAAAGATGACCTATTTATACATTACATTATAATGAGAAATATGACTATTGGAGGCATTATGACCATTAGGAAAGCAGTTATGGCCCGAAAGTTCACCATTGGACAGTTGGGACCGCGCCATAACAGAAGGAATTGCATTGAATAAGACTTTGAGACCTATTGAAATAAACCATTACGGTGTTATCTATTTATCTCATTGATCGTTGCACCGAGAACACTTTTTCCAATTGTGATTATCCATGCCCGCAGAGAACTAGTTGATTTCACATAGTGATCATTGAGACCTTGCCATCCATTCTGTTACATTGAGTATTGTTCACCGACCTGAGATATCAGATCTCGAGTGTGCATGTCAGATGAAGTTAGCATAGTAGAAAAAGATTTCGAATAGATTCTAATAGACCTCATGGCCGAGAAGGTGATTTCCACAGGCATCCAAGCCTCATCGACGTGAGGAGTGCAAGCCTTCTCTTCGACTGCTCATGGACCTGGACCATCCTGAGCTGCGACCAAGAAAAGAACCAAGAATGGTGATGACTTAGCGAATGTGAAGCTAATTCCATCCATCCTACCCGACTACATCCCACCCTTGGCCAATGTGGTGAGTCATGACAGTGTCCTGAGGGACTTCGACTACACATTCATCACTACTACCTTTCGAAGGGAATACAAGAAGTCAGACCACAGTTGGAGAGGATTCCAACCTTGAAGATCACTGACTATAACCTAGGAGACCGCAAGAGCTTTGGCATGCTCGCACCTCACAAATATTTGACCAAGACCAAGGGGAAGAAGTCAAATATCATCCCCCATTCATGGACTATGGACATTGCGAGGTCCATTATCTTGAACGTGATGAAGATACCACATGTTGGAAGGCACTTGGAGGTTAATGCGTACGTTAAGCTCCTGTTGTCATGCTTCCATGGTGGGTATCTATGGTTATACAAATGCATCATCGTTGATCCGGCGTTGATCCATAGGATCACTGGATTGAGCATGCAGGGACCATGCCCACAAGACTTTTATCCAGGGAAGGCTGCAAACCGCGCCTTGGCACAGAAGATGAAAGACACCTACGACGATGTAGAGAAAGGGACACTAGGATACAAGGTAGCCTGCTTTCATAATGGTGCAGTACACCTTGCTTGCTAGTTGATTACTGGTAAGATAGTAAGAAATAATAGACCCACGCAGGTCATAGGGTTTGTTGTTGACCTCACAGGAAAATGCGTGGAAGGAATACAAATGAACTAGGCTAGTTACCTAGTCAATCAGTTAGAACTGGATTGTTGCGAAGCTTAGGATCAGGGCTATAAGTTCCATTTTAGCTGGATACTAATCCCCATCACATTCCTTGCTTGGGATATGCTGGAAGGTGAGATCTTCCATGGCATTGAGTCGTTCAAGCCACTAGTTGTGAAATTCACCACGCTCTGCTATTTGAGAGATATGGGAAAACAATGGCAGTTGAACGCAGTATTCCATACCTACTACTTGTAACTGAAGAGGGATATTGAGTCTTTCCCTCGTATGACGCTGAACACCCTGTACAAGTCCAGGTCCCTTATGAAGTTCCACACAGATAGGTATTTTATTTATATTACTGTGCACACAGACTAAAGTAAAGAAGAGATTCAGTCCTACTACAAGATCACATAGGAGGATCTGGAAGAAATCACTAAGGAATGGCCCAAAGAGTTCCTTATACTAGTCAACCAGGTAGAACTGTCTGACCCCAACCTCATTGGAATTATGGTGGTTACTCATGAAGAGTATGATCATCCCAGCAGTAGCAAGAAGAAAAATAAGTAATATGTATAAGAAATACACAACACATCAGAGACTGCATCAGATTCACCTAGCGGAGGAGGAGACGACGAATAATACAAATAAGGGGAAGAAGACAAGCCTAAGCAAGAATAAGTAACACCACCTAGGAACCTCCTTGAAGAGGTAGATACATCCAAGAAAAGAAATGTTTCAACCATGAAACCTACATTGCAGAAGAAGTCCAAAGTGAGTAAGCTAAATTTGCAGACTATGCTCACCATCGATGACTTTGACTTCATTATCGCAGCTGTATCAGATGCCTCTGAAGATATTTTGTAGAGAACTAAAGCCAAACAAGAATCCATGTATGATAGAATTGAGACAGAGCTAAGAGGTGTACAACAAGCCCTTCACTCCAGCCACGCAGGGGATGATCCTGCCCAACTCCGAAGAATAGTTGATGTGACTGAAGCTTGCCTTTGTCACATGTAGGAAGAAAAAGAATGAGCCACAGTGGCCCTGAAGCAAGAACAAGAGGAAATCATAGATCAACACAGAGTTTCGTAGAAAGAGAAAGAACAACTGCTCGCAGAGCAGGTCAGAGTTAAAGAAACATTCAACAGAGTACTTCTCTCTATGACGGGCTTAGAGAAATTGGAGGAAGACCTGGTGGAGAGTCAAGTGGCAAAGCTCGTGGAAGCCATTCAACAGCTTCAATAGAGAATTGTATAACTAGAGATACAAATAGTTCCAAGCACTCCGCAAGAAGTGTGAGACTTGAGAGAAGCAACTGCCAAGAGCGCAGTTGAAAGTATCAAAGCATTATCCGTGGAATGTAAAAATATAAGCAGTCACAATGCGCAGACTTATGAGTGTCTTACCGAGGACCCTTAACTGAAGACACTATAGTCACATCTCCAGGAAGCAAAGAAGCAAGAAACAATAGTACAAGCACAATTGAAACTCCTGTCAGCAATTGAGAGGATGAAAATATCCCAAGAACAATGCATGACTCAACAATACGTCCATGCCATACAAATAAAAGTCATGGAAGTGACTCAAAATCTCTAGCCAGGCTAGGATGCAGCTTGCCTACCTTTTGAGGAGATTGAAGGCCGAGGAGCAGAGCTAGATAAATTAGTCACTTCGGTAGAACAACGCTTAGAAGGAACTGTGAACGAAGCAATTATTCAAGAGTTCATCAAGTAGGAGGCCTTGGTGCAACAATAGGTTGAAGCATCTCAAGACAAGATCAATTCTTTTGAGGCAGAGTTACCCAGACCAGAGTGACTCAGGATGAGTCATAGATGAGTATTGTGGGCCTGTTGGCCCTTAACCAAGTTTTGGAGATCCTTGGTCATGTTTGACCTATTTTGGGACTTCGACAGGCTTGTCGAAGGTGAAGTGCAAGTCGAAGCAGAGATCGTCGGATCTAGGCCCCTTTCTAGGGAATTTTTTGGGATTAGCATTTATGTAATGAGTATGGGATGTCGACCCATGGGTTTACCCATGTTTAGGCCCATTTTTTAATGTATAAATAAAAATCTAGGCGATGTAAGTAGGGGAGACCTATGTGTGTAAAGAGGCTAGTGTGCTAAGTGTGAATAGTTGTGGATGCTTCGTGCATACTGTGTGTTAAGACTTGTAGAGCTAAGTGAAAGTGATCTTAGGAAGCTTATGTGTAGACTATGTAAGAAGACTTTGTCCTGTGACCTAACTTGGGGAAGGAGGATCTGGCGAGGTGCGCACAGATCTCCTGTCCTATGCAGAGTGGGTTATCAACGTTTGTGCATAGTGTATGTTGAGACTTGCAGAGATAAGTGCAAGTTATTGTAAGAAGGCTTTGTTCTTAAACCAATCTCAGGGAAGGATGATCTGGCGAGGTGTGCATAGATATCCTGTCCTATTTGAAGTGGGTTATGGTGGCTCTGTTCTTGTAGAACATTGACAAAACATAATAAAGAAGAGAAGAGTTGGTGGACGTAGCCCCACACTGGGGTGAACCATGTATATCCTGTGTTGCGGTTTCTTTGTGCATTATAGTTGTTGATGTGATGTATTCTTAGTGCAATGATATATGTTAGATGCATATGATATAAATGCTTAGTGCTTAGTAATGTTTCAATGATTCAACGTCGCACAAAAAAAAACCCAACTACCAACCCTTTCGGCAACACCTGCAAAACAGATGAAGTCTCCCCTGAGGTAGAGGCAGGGGTGGTTGCAAGACTCAAA
The DNA here is from genome assembly GCA_000966675.3 of Picea glauca. Lineage (NCBI taxonomy): Eukaryota > Viridiplantae > Streptophyta > Pinopsida > Pinales > Pinaceae > Picea > Picea glauca. Next base: position 761,427 of record JZKD02S0314942.1, read on the forward strand.
TGTCTACAACCTAGATGGGACACAAATCTATGATTATAACACCTAACAAAGCACTTAGAAGTTAACATTCATCAGTATTTAACCCTTATTCACATCGCATATCCAAACCCTAATTACATAACAACATAGTATTCTACCAAATCTAACACATCTAAGCACTTACCACATGGAAAAATATCATATCTAGCATTCGTTCACATTACTAAGAACTAAGCATTTATATCAGATGCATCTAACATATATTATTGCACTAAGCATACATCACATCAACAACTATAATGCACAAAGAAACCACAACAGAGGATATATGTGGTTCACCCTAGTGTGGGGCTACGTCCACCAACTCTTCACTTCTTTATTATATTCTATCAACCTTGTACAAGCACAGAGCCACCGGAACCCACTCCGCATAGGACAGGAGATCTGTGCACACCTCACCAAATCCTCCTTCCCCGAGCTAGTTTTAAGCACAAAGCCTCCTTACAATCACTTGGATTGAGCTTTGTAAGTCTCAACATACACTATGAACAAAGCCTCATAACCCACTCTGCATAGAACAGGAGATCTACGTGCACCTCGCCAGATCCTCCTTCCCTGAGTTAGGTCACAACGCAAAGCCTTCTTACACAGTCTGCACATAAGCTTCCTACAATCACTTGCACTTAGCTCTGCAAGTATTAACACATAGTATGCATGAATCATCCACAAATATTTGCACTTAGCACACTGGCCTCTTTACACACACAGGTCTCCCCTACTTATATCACCTATATTTCTATTTATACATTACAAAATGGGCCTAAACACGCTGACCTATCACCGTGGCGAAGATCTAAAGCCATCGGGGATTTGAGCACCGGGAAATAAGAGAGGAAGACTTCCACAAAATCGAAAAAGGGGATCTCGCAAAAGGATCTGGACCGTTCATCAAAGAGGACACGTGGCAAGCAATCAAGGTTTGGGGAAAATCCTGAAAGGTTGTGGCTCGTCGATCCATTTGGATCATGGCCATTGGTTTAAGAGGAATATGGACCATTGATCTCTCAAGGGGGAGATTTCAGCATTTCTTCGTCGAGGAAAACAAAGGGGAAAGTCAGTTGACACTCATCCCAAAAATCATGAAAGGAGGAATCACGATCGAATGAGGATCATTGATCAAGAAGGAACATGAGTTTTTGATCCCGTGTGTTGAGAATTTTGACATTTGACCACCGGGGAAGTGGGAGTAAGGACTTCCCAAAAGTTACGAAAGGGAAATTGCAACAAGGGATTGAGACCGTTCATTTAGTGAAAGATCTAGACCATTGAGTGTCCAAGAGAAACATCAGGGTTTCGGGACTAGGGTGTTCGAAAGGCCAGGAATCAGGAGACGTGGAGTCCTGACTCGTGAAACTGTGAAGTAATCATGACCGTTGAAGCGAGGAGGAAGAAGGACCATTGGATCTGGCCTGTACAAGGATCATAGATCTGGATGGTATCAGATCTCTGGGTTTCGTGGATTTGAGAAGGAAAGGAAGGGGCGTTGCATCACCATTCCCTGAATCATGAAAGCCAAAGGTTTTAGAAGAAGTTCAGGCCCAGATCACAGAATAGGGTCACGTGGAAGAGGCTCAAGGGATGAGCTTATCAACCATTATCCCTTTTCAGGGTTCGACACTTCATCATTCCTGAGGACGATGAGTTGGGGCGCTTTGTGTTGGAAACCCAAGTCATGAAACACGACATGATCTCTGGAGGTAGCTTGAGGTCATGTGGAGTGGTCACATGAAGTAGGGAATTAGAGCCCATTAAGCCCTATGTCGGGTTTCGGGACTTGAAGGATCTGGTGCTTCAACATTTGGATCCCCAAAATCATGAAGTGATATTGCATCTCTGTGGGTTAGTCAGTGATCACAACTTCGTGGTCACATGGGTGAGAACTTGTGCTTGGTGCTAGTTCACATAGGTGGGGTTTTTGGATAAGCACCTGTGGATTCATTTATTGAAGGTTCCGACAGGATCCCTAAGAGCCATTTTGGCTCATCAAAAGGGAATGATCCGGTGACCGGGACGTCGCGAAACCCTCTGGGGTAGGGGGTTTGCATCACCTACCATTTACCCATATCTATTCATTTGTTTCTATGGGAAAATCTCGTAATTTATACACCATGTAAGATGTTAACCCTGTGTAGATCGTAATATGTTTTAGGTACTTATATGGATACTCTGTGTAAGCATATGTATAGTTTCTAATTCCTATTAGAGTCACACTCTATGTGTTTAAGTTACATAGGATAAACCCTCCATGGGATTCATAGAAGCGGTCTGTGTATTTTCATTTACCACTCTGTGTAAATTCATGAATACATTTGCATAAAGTGTGCAAACAACCCTTATATGGGAATTTCGTAACTCACACTCTGTGTGCGAGGCAACAGTGAATCTTGTGTTTGTGAGTTAACTTCTGAGCTCCATACATTAATATCTATAGGATGACAACTAACCCTCTACTTGTAATTTACATTCAATGTTTATATAATGAATATGTATCACACTATTTTTAACCCTCTGTGTTTTATATAGAAATTTGCAATTTATCTCTAGATTATACATAGTCGTATGGTATAACATTATTCATACTCTGTCTAAATCCTTTAAATTGCAATTGATTTTCCTCTATGGAAATTCATGATTTCGTTGTGTGTATAAATATCAATCCTTCGGTAACTCGTAACTCAATTTTCTGTGTATGCAAAATTTTTACTTACCCTTACGGGGATTCATAACTGCACCTATGAGATTATCCTACTTAATTCCTTTTATGTTCTATGTAATTTATACAACATTGTGTAAATCGTAACTTATGCTCTGTATATACAAAAGCATTGTTTTTACCCTTTGTGGGGATTCACAACTGTACTCTGTGTGAGTTATTCTAACTATGTGTAATTTATAATTTATGTGTATCTAAAGGCATTGTTTACCCTCTGTGGGGTTTCACAACTATTCTTTGTGTGTTTATTTTAACACTGTGTAATTTATAACTTATACTCTGTGTTGGATCATGTTGTCATTGATGCCAATGGTTTGATTGATCGATTTCATTGATTGATGTCAAGTGATTGATTGATGTCAAAGGATTGATTGATTGATGATTGGTGTAATATAATATGTATTTTCCTTGATGAGAATGCATATATGAAGATGGATCAATGAGTTTTCATTGATACATGATGAAGATGGATCGTTGTGGTTTCATTGGTATATGATGCATTGTTGGAAAAATGTATAGATGACTCATTATTGTCTTATC
>JZKD02S0314942.1:770206-801958 GCA_000966675.3 Picea glauca
ATGAGGTGTATAGTTGATGATGTTGGTACATATTGATGATTAATTTTTTGATGAGTAGTTGACACATGATTTTCATATACTTGGTACATGGTTGGATGTACTTTTTTATGGTACAGGTTGATTACAGGTTGTTTGGCACAGGTTGGTGCATGGTTGATGCACTTGTTTATGTTGACAGATTGATATCTGTTGAGGATTGTGGCATCATCTCAGTTGGTGCTGAGAATGTAAGATGGGTATTGCATATAGAGCGGGTGCTCTTGTAGAGTTGTACTCTATTAAGTTGTTGCAGAAAAACCCTCAGATTGAAGTCCATAATAAAAAGACAAATTGTACATACATCTTGTGTTCTTTGTGTTCCTTGTTGATGATATGTTGCTGATATGTATTCACATCCAACTGATTATAAATGACAACAATGAGTAATGAGAAAATGTTGAATGTTAACTAAGGATTTTTTCTGTAAGAGCAAAGTTTTGGGAAAAACATCCCCACACTCATTCACCCCCCCCCCCCTCTAAGTGTGGTAGGTGTGTCCAAAACTCTGTGCATGCAAAAGTATTATTTACAGTTACATTAAATTAATGATGGGGCCCTATCCTGTTTTATGAGGCTATGCATCAGCTTATTTTGGATCCAATCCTCCCCCTTTGGGTCATCGACAGATCGTCGCACAAGCACTTGGGGCGAACTGATACTATGTTGAGCTCAAGATAAGTATTGTCTCGTGTTGTTTTTACTACTTGATTTCCATTTAATACTTAGCATAGTTTACTAAATCTATCGTCTTTTCCTTTTCTAGGTTTATACAAATCGGGGAAATCAAATCAAGGAAATTCCTCTCACTTGAAAAGGTATTCTAGTTTCGATCTAGGCATACAAACTTATGCAATTCTTCCTAGATTTTGTCTACAAGTGGTAATGGAGTCCTTGGCCTAAGGTCACTGTAATAATTTGAATCAGCTCAAATAGACACACGGGTTATTTGTAATTATTTCAATTGAATACATAGGTTATTTGAAACCATGTTGAACCAGATTCATTGAATGTAACAACTACTTTACCATACATTTGTAGACTATTGAATCATAAAGAATATGCAAATATAAATGTACATTCTTATTTTTTTTTATCTGATTTGATATAGTAATTCATCATGTATATATATCCAAATCAATGGTCAATAAGAAATCTCTTTATGCATGAACACATATATGTCTATGCAGTCACTTATATATATATATATATATATATATATATATATATATATAGCCATTAGAAAACATACAACCATTTCTATCATTTTCTTTTGCATGAACATATATATATATATACACAATTGATCATAGATGTATAACCATATTTAATGATACTGTTGTGGGTGGGAAATCCCTCCTATGGACTATAACTAAGGGTTTTATCATGCATCCAGAAATGACCTAAAGATTCTTACTTTTTACCATCATCCCATGCCTAGACCCCCATTACTCATATGTAAATACAAATCTCAAGAGATTAAGTTGACGTACCTTGTTCTTCATGTTTGATGTTGATCCCTTTTCGCGCTTGGTCTTTCTTTGACTACAAATCTCCTCCCAAGGCTGACCTGCATTCACTAAATACAAACAAAGAACTCCACATGCATTTGATCTATGAACTAACGGGTTAGAAATTTAATCAATCATATAATCAATATTCCAATAATGACAATCTCATATGGCGAGACAGGAAAAGCAATTCTTTTATTAACTTCACAATGATACCTTACAATGATAAAGTTGGATACTACTCCTCGATCTTGGTCCTGGGCTCTTCTTCCATTGTCTTCCAACTGGTTTACTCTATACTTCTCTTTGCACAAGGATGGCTAAAGGTTTGGACAAAGGGAATGCTCAATCGGGTATAGTTTCTTTACTATGATTCTACCCCTTTCAAATGGGACCCATAACCCTTCTTTTATAGGCTAGAAGAAGTTAGGTATTTGGTCGAGTGACCAGCCGTGCATGGCTGAAAGGTTTAGTGAACTTACCCAAAGTTGTGTGTTCCATTAGAAACTTTTCTTTTTCCATGCTTTTGTAGGTACACGCAGGCTATCTTGGGTCAGCTAGCATGTACATGTGTGCAGTAATGGAGCAGGGTCTGTGGGCCTTTATAAAAGGGATTTTTAAGAAGAGTTGTTCAGCAGTGCTTTGGCAAAGAAGGAATTTGAGATGGCCTGATGCCAGGTAAGCATGTCTAGTGAAAATTAGGGTTATAAAAGATGCCCCCCTAATGTTTTAGGTCAGAAGAGCATCTGATGGCCGAAATACATTAAGAATTTTCACCGATGTTCCGAACAGGTGAGCCCAAGGACCATAAATCGGGAGGTGTCGTCTGCAAAATAATAATTGTCTCACCGAGGAAGGCATACCCATGCTCAGGATAAAATAAAATCATGGCTACCAATCAAATACATTGTAGATCCATGTCATATAACTATATAAAGTGTAGTCGCGAGAAATACACAGTGGAGCTACATCTCAAAATCAAAAATATATACATGTAGAGTATCGATCTTCTAGAAGCTGATAAGGCCTAATAGTTGGAGATGAGGTCTTCAGAGCTCGAGAAAAAATTCAAAATATTCAAAAGTTGGGTAGGAGTGTAATATGAGTGTACTACTTCACTACCGAGAGTTCTTCGACGGCTCATCAGTCATGGACTAGAGAGTCTTGATTATCAGACTGAAGGCTTCATTGATCTCAAACAAAGACTTGATTGGACTTTCGGGATGGTCGGGCATGAGGGAAAGAGACAAACTGCAGAGGGGCTGACTCAGTCTTGGTAAAAACTTCCCTTGGACAATAGAATGACAAATGATGAGACTCAGGCAGCATGGCACTAACATAAGTTTACGAGGCAGGAGGCAATGCAAACTCTCCATATGTTTGGAAGAATAACCAAACGGAGGAAGACACATCTCAATGTAGTGGGAACAACTTCCTAAGGTCATATTAAATCCCAGGGTTTGACGAACAAATGGACAGATGTGATTTATCCAAGGGCAACTCATTGTGCTGCCAACAAAAAGAAAATACTTTTCTCTTCCTCTTTTTGGGGTATATTTGATTTTTTTTTCTTTTTCAATAATTTTGGAAAAAGAATAAAAGAATGCTATGTTACAAAGGAGGAATCAAGTGTCACAAGCATACTAGTTCCAAGCACACGGAACACGGGAATGCTTAGGGAAAAGGGACATATGCAAGAAAAGGACACTCAGGAAAAATCCTCCAGGGGCCAAAGGTGTCAAGACGTAAACACAAAGTGCTACAGGGCTTACATACAAGGCATGCTTCAGATGGTTCAGTTGAGAGCAACATGGAGCCGGCATTAGGCCAAAGACGCGGGTATGAAAATGCTATTAATAAGACACACAATGGTAACGTCCTTCGATGTAAGTCTAACGAGCCCAGAGAAGGTAAGCTCGATAATTTTTCATATTTAGAGAGTATGAAAAAATGTAAAAGGAGACTCCAATGGGGTACCTTTTTCGAAAGTAGTCTAGTCGGTTCGAAAACGGAGTAAATTAGCACTGAAAATACATCTATTCAAAACCATTTTAACGAGTGTGATAAAGACAATATCACTTGGAAATTTTTTCATTTTTAAGGAGTCTGAAAAAAAGCTTAAATATGGACTCTGTCAGGAATTTTCTTCTGGACCATTTTAACGAGTGTGAAAGAATAAGGTCACTCGACAATCTTTTCAATTTTAGGGAGTTTGAAAAGAGCTTAACTATGGACTCCGTGGGGGTTCCTTTTTCGTAAATTTATTCCCTCAGGCCCGAAAAAGGGTTAAAAATATACTTGAGAATACTCTTCTAGGGATCCGAAACCTCTAGAGTATACCTTTGTTCATACAGTTGACCGTTCAGACCGAAAAAGGGGTAAACTACCACCAGATAGACATGACTTCAAATTTCAATTTAACGAGCATGAAAGGCCACAAGATCGCTCAGCAATCTTTTCATGTTTAGAGGGTCTGAAAAGGGATTAAAAGAAGACCCATGGGGGCTACAACTCATGTATGCAACTGGTTCAGGTAGAGCCCGTTGCTAGGCTCAGACCAAGAGTCTTTTTGATAGTCAAATTGGAAAGTCTCCCAAAAGGGAAGAAAACACAAACCACAGTGTAAGTCTTCCCGAGGTATAGAAACCGTAGTCATGGCTTCAAGGATAGCCTCATTTGAAGGCAATTCAAAATTCGAGAAATCACTCAAACGAGGGTCGATGGTCCCAAAGGGTGAATTAAACTGACCATACTCCATATGATGATGGAAGTTCTAGCCAGGACTGGCAGAGTCTATCAGCGAAGAATCACGAGCACGAGGGCTTGAGGATCTATAAACAATGAGATCAAACTCAGAAGGATACTCAAGCCCACTTTGACCAAGAGGGGGAAGCAAAGGCTCCCATGCCCCCATTGGATACACCAATGGATTAATTGTTGATTCCAAGTCTTGAGAAGGAAAACATGATTGCACAGGTTCCTTCTCATAAGAAATTGAACATCGAGGATAAGATGCCACATAATTAACCCGTGGTGGGGTGGAGTCTACACGAACACTAGGAACATATAAAGGGGTAGCCTAAACTAACCCTGAATTAGGATGGTGATTATCAGATGCCTGCTGGTCAATAGTGACAATGCTTCCATTGTGAGGGAAGTGCATCACCCGATACCACAGCGTTCATAGCATATACATAATCACGCCCGAAAAGCATATTGAAATCTAATGGACCTTGCACCACTATAACATCGACATGGACAATCTTCCCACCTAACGAGATAGGAAACTGAGGAAGAACCCCCAAATATTCACTAGGATGTCTGTCAAAATCCAACAACTCATGTGAAGCAGACACAAGCTTGGGAGAACCCAAGACTTTCCAAATTGAGGAGGCTAAAATACTTGCAGAGGCTCCTTCATCCACAATACATCGATAAATGTTTGTTGAATTAACTTCAAACCTTATTTGAAAGGGTATGGAGGAAGGAAGACGAGGCTCAACAAGGTCAATCCAATCAAAGGAAACCATCCTAGGGCTTGGAGGGGGTGTGCTCGAAGCGAGTGGAATGCCCCCTTGTTCTAAAAATACTAAACCGAAAATGCTAAAAACACAGTCGGTAGACACATCACTCCCCAAAAGAAGAGTGGGATCATCCCATGACTGCATCGGCATGACCACTTTCACAACCAATGGATGAATAGGTTGTGAGACTACATGGTCTAAAGGCACCTCACCCCCCAAAAGAGGAGTGGGATCAGTCGATGACTGCATCGGCATGACCACTTTCGCAACCCATGGTTGAATAGGCTACGAGACTACATGGTCTAAAGGAACCTCACCCCCCAAACAAGGAGTGGGATCAGTCGATGACTGCATCGGGATGACCACTTTCAAAACCCATGGCTGAATAGGCTCCGAGACTACATGGTCTAAAGGAACCTCACCCCCCAAAAGAGGATTGGGATCAATCAATGAATGCATTGGCATGACCACTTTCGAAACCAATGGCTAAATAGGCTGAGAGACTACAAGGTCTAAAGTCACCTCACCCCCCAAAAGAGGAGTGGGATCAGTCGATGACTACATCAACATGACCACTTTCTCAACCAATGGTTGAATAGGCTGAGAGATTACAAGGTATAAAGTCACCTCACTCCCCAAACGAGGAGTGGGATCAGTTGATGACTGCATCAGCCTGACCACTTTCTCAACCAATGGTTGAATAGACTGTGAGGAAACCTCAAAAGACTCAGAATCAGAAGAGATTGCAGACAGGAACCACAATCTTTATACCTTTGGAATGCTAGGGCACAAATGAGTAAGGTGATTTCCCTTACAAATATTACAAGGGAAATTAGGCTTACGTCTTCTCCATCTAGCTTTCTCAATAGAATTAATTCCCCCATCATGACTAGCAGTGGTTGGTTTCACATCTCCAACATGACTTGCAGAGGTTAGTGATGGGTCAATAACATGACTGGTAGAGGCTACAAACCTATTACCAGTATGCCTAGCAGTGACTGGACTTTTCCCCTAGCATGACTTGCAGAGGGTGAGTGTGTGCCCCCAACATAACTTGCAGACGCTAGGTGATGGTCTTCAATGTGAATTGCAGAGGTTGTCGACCTATTTCCAACATGAGTTGTAGAGGTTGGTGATTTTTTCTTCCTATTCTTCCTCTTTCTATTTCATTTATACTTCCAGTTACTAGTAACTGTACTTTCACCAAAGGCAGGAGAAGGAGGAGGAGAAGACTTTGTTGATGAAGAAACATCAATAGGGTGCCCATGACATAAAGTGCTTAACTGAGAAGCGTCAGGAGAATTTGGGACATTTGGAATGGTACCCAACCAAATCGGTAATCCCACATTCAACCCAGGAATGTACAAAGTGGCCATCAAAGGGACACCAACATTTCTGAAGAAAGGAAAAGCACAAGAATCCCCTTGCGAAGGGTTCCTTGAGTGGTATCATATGGAACTTTAGCCATGAATATCTTATGCATAGGTTCTCCCTTTGCAGGATCGTTCAAGTCCATAAAAGTATCACACATTGACTCTGAAGAACCAGTGTTATCAAAACAATGCCTATAAAGAGGCAGCTCCACGTTTCTAAGTGGGAGACTGAAAAGTCCTGTCAACCGGTGGAGTGGGCGGTCTACCACCCTAGGTTAGAGACCCAAAGCCACAACTGACTAACTCACTGTGGAAAACTAGGGAGCACAGAGCACACACTAAAAGTTCCTAAAGGCAAATCAAGAAAACAACTAACTAGTTGGAAGAATAGTTACACCAACCAACACTAGAGAAACTTATCAGTACAAGTGCAACTCGAATACGGAAGCACCCTCTGGGCATACTCTGCAAAGCGTGGCCTGATGTCTACCCTAGGTACTGTGGTATACCCCCGTTGTCACCTGTGTAAGTCCCTAAAATAAAGGCAACTAGGTTTCCAGCTCATGAACAATCACCATGTGGGTACAGTCAACAGTCGAGTGGACCGCAATGAGCAAGGTATCAAGCCCAAAACCTATCAAGGGTATCGAAAGAAAGTGTTCTGAAAGACGATTGAGAACCTCAAATGGATTTGAGACCCATGAAGCTCCATGGAAAAAGTGATCAACGGAATCCCAAGACAAGTCCTCTATATGCGTTCCCCACTACGCTTGGTCCAACTTTGGAGGGGTTATCTCCGCTATCTTTCCGTACGCGACCTTGTGTTTAGCCCCCTGTGTTAGAGGGGGGTCCCAGATAATTTCCACGTTACTAGACTTATACACTTCTTAGCACGGACTCATATGTTTGTTTTATAGCCTTGAAGAGTTTCCTCTCCAACCTAAATCAAGGCTCTAGCCTAATCTAGTTGATGGACCCTACAAACATAAAGTCTAGTAAATTTTAATTAGCGTTCTTTTTACTGGCTTGATTTACTCAAAAGGATACGGTAGTGCAACTGATGGTGTTAAGACTCTTGTGAAAAATGATGAAACTTATATGAACAATGGCAAAGAATGATTATATTTCTTATTTTTTTTCCTTTTGAAATGCTTTTAAAATTAGAAGAAAACACAACGCTATGCTAATTTCTTTTTCTTTTTCAAATAAAAATGCAAATAAAATGCCAAGAAAGAAAGAGATCTAACAAACTAAGTTTTTTCTTTATATTTTCTTCCAATCAAAGCAGAAATAACAAAATATTCTAAAAGAAACTGATGAATGCACGATTCATGCCCCCCCCCCCACGACTATGAGGGGGAATTTGTTTTTTTTAAATGCAACTCATTTTTCTTAAAATTTCAAGCTAAAAATAAGTTAAAAAAACTAGGAAACACAAGAAATGTTCTAAATGAAAAAGCAAGCTATAATAGAGTCCAAACCTAGGCTAATATGCTATGACAGAGACCAAGAACCCTGAGAGATATAACTCTTGACAAGGAAAAGGATGATTGCCTCTCCTTAAACAAAACATTTCTCAACAGGTAGGTTGTTGACAGTTCAACAGCCAGCGTGTGCACGTGAGCTGTGTAAGGTCAGAGCGTGTGTACACACATGCAGACCGTATGTAGGCTGTGTGTACCTATGCAACTCTTCAAAAATGAAAAGAAAAGAAATCAAGCACTGGCAGAGACTACTGGTATTGAGAACCATAATCTCTTGAAGACTCAGAAACTTACTTTGACAGAAAAAGAAAACAATTGAAGGAAAATTTTATAGAACAAAACCAATCTGAGGTGAAACCTAAGCTACAAAACTACAAAAACAGAGACTAGAATGAGTTCCAAAAAAACCCTGAGAAGGATTACTTCTGACATGGGAGAGGATGAATTCCTCTTTAAAAGAAATTTTCTGAAATCATACATGCGATTGACACTTCCTTAGCTAGCGTGTACACGCGGGCTGTGTGAGGGTAGGGTGCGGGTACACGTGTGCAAACCTTATACAGGCCGCATGTACCTCTGTGGATCTCAAAAAAAAGATGCAGTCAAGCAAAGAAACAGAGATAACTGGTATGGAAGACCAGAATCTCTGTTAGCTCAGAATTTTGGAGAAACTTTAAAAACCAGAAATGAAACCAGTTCTTAAAAATACCCAAGAAAAAACATTCCCAAAAACCCTAGAATTCCCCAGTATGGTCGCCAATTATGTTGTGGGTGGGAAATCCCTCCTACAGACTAGCACTAAGGGTTTTATCATGCATGCATAAATGACCTAAAGATTCTTACTTTTTACGATCATCCCATGCCTAGACCCCCATTACTCATATGTAAATACAAGGCTCAAGAGATTAAGTTGACGTACCTTATTCTTCGTGTTTGATGTCGATCCCTTTTCGCACTTGGTCGTTCTTTGACTACAACTCTCCTCCCAATGTTGACCTACATTCACTAAAGACAAACAAAGAAATCCACATGCATTTGATCTATGAACTAATGGGTTAGATATTTAATCAATCATACAATCAATATTTCAATAATGACAATCTCATATGGTGGGACAGGAAAAGCAATTCTTTTATTAACTTCACAATGATACCTTACAATGATAAAGTTGGCTACTGCTCCTTGATCTTGGTCCTGGGCTCTTCTTCCACTGTCTTCCAACTGCTTTACTCTATACTTCTCTTTGCACAAGGATGGATAAAGGCTAGGACAAAGGGAATGCTCAATTGGGTATAGCTAATTTACTATGGTTCTCCCCCTTTCAAATGGGACCCCTAACCCTTCTTTTATAGGCTAGAAGAAGCTAGGTATTTGGTCGAGTGACCAGCCATGCATGGCCGAAAGTTTTAGTTAAGTTACCCAAAGTTCTGTGTTCCATCAACAACTTTCCTTTTTCCGTGATTTTGTAGGTACACGCAGGTTGTCTTGGGTTAGCTAGCTTGCACACACGTGCAGTAATGGAGCAGGGTGTGTGGGCCTTTATAAAATGGGTTTTTAAGAAGAGTTGTTCAGCAGTGCTTTGACAAAGAAGGAATCTGAAATGGACTGATGCCAGGTAAGCATGTCTAGTGCAAATTAGGGTTATAACAGATACCAGGAACATACAACAACTCTTATATTTTCTTTATGTATGAATACCTATTTGTGTACATACATTCACTTATATATATGTAACCCTATTTCATGCTTAATAAAACATACAATATCTTTTTTATTTTAGCCAACTGAGCGCATATATATGTATATACTAACATCACATAAACCATCACATTCCTAACAATTAATAATCAAGTAGAATATTGACAAGGAATGGAAGCAAAGGTACATATCTGAAATTTTGATGATGGGACACAAATGGAACAACCACGTTCCACCCAATCGTAGAACATCACAACCAAGTTTACTTGCTCGATTCACCCCCTAGCCTGACCATGAGTCCATAAGGGAAAACTGAGATGATCCTCCTTTGCTACAATCACCTTCCACAGATCATAAATTCCATTGCCTCACACTATTAGTGTTCATAACAGCAGGTAGTTTCCTTTCTCCAACATACTAAGCAACATCTTGCCTCCTCCATATGTTGTATTTATATTCATCTTGTGCCTTAGCCTTTCCTTCCCTCCTTGGGAAATTTGCAGCTTTATGAATCCCTGATTTTTAGGGGCTGCTAGTGGTCAAATCCCTCATTTTCCACTTGTAAAAATCATCCTTGAGGCAACTCAAATTTGTTCCCCACTAATAGAGTCAAGGTCAGTTATTTTTAACCTACCTGTTCCATTTGTCTTCCAGCATTTAATTTATAAAAAAGTTTGTCTTTCACAATTTTTACAATCAAAGAAGTTAGTTGGGAAAGTCAAATATTTTCCCAATAGTCATAAATAATTAATTACAATAATAAAATCCCAAATTCGGATTTTCCATAAATGGCAAATATTTTCCAAATCCGAATTTTCCAAAAACAGAAATTTATTCCCAAGTACACTTAGACTTTAATAATCTAATATTTTTATCAATATCACACAATTTAATGTTCTGTTCCACATACGTTACTACCCCGTGCGCCGATTGAACAACGAGAATTTAAACTCGTTGATAGACCACATTATAGCCCGTGCTCACGCCACCAGCCTATGACTGCATTTAATCTTAAACATAATGAAGATCTTCTGAGTGAGATTGTTGTTGGTGGGATTTTCGGTTTTGATCGGAAAAGCCACAATGTAGTCAATAGATTGTCGACGTTTCGGATCCAGATCAGGATCCATCTTCAGGACAAAGAGCCTAGGTTTTAAGAGAAAGAGAAGAGTTGGTATAAATACTGGAAGTGGGGAAGTTTCTTAGTGTCGGCTAAGTGGAATTATTTAACTAATTTAATTATTTTGTAAGATATTACTAGGGTTTATTAAATTTTGTTTATTTAAAGGTTATGATAGTTTCTTAATAATTTTAGGGTTTCTTATTTAATTATTTAATGTTCTAGGGTTTAGTTTATAAGTAAATTTCTTTTGTTATAAGGTAAATAATGGGTTCTAATTAGTTTTAATGTTGTGTGCTAGAGTCTTTATTAGGAATAATAGGTTCTAGGGTTAGGTTATCAATAACAAGTAATTTAAAAATTAGGGTTTCTTATTTATGATTAATTATTTAATGTTCTAGGGTTTAGTTTAAAGGTAAATTAAATTTTTATTAAATTTTTAAATTTAGGGTTAGGTTAATATAATAAGAGGTTAAGGTGTGCTTGTTTTGGGTTTAAAATTAGGGTTTCTTTTTGTTATAAGGTAAATAGTGGGTTCTAATTAGTTTAATGTTGTGTACTAAAGTCTTTATTAGGGATAATAGGTTCTAGGATTAGGTTATAGGTAACAAGTAATTTATTAGGGTTTTCTTTTCTTGTTTATTTTATATTCTAAGTGTTTTATTACTACAAGGTTAATTAGTATTAATCAATTAGGTTCTTAGGTTTTTAGGGGTTCTTAGGCTGTCTAAGAATTAAATGGTTTTCTTATGAATAATTTGTTATAAAAGAAGAAAAGAAGAGAAAACATTACCAAGGTTTATTGTTGTTTTTTGTGGAAGAGGGGCAACCAGTTTTCACTTAGTTCTAGTCCATTGTCTATGTTAAGGTTACTAGGGTGTTTACAGATTTCAATGGCTTCTCTAATACGATGTTTGAAGAGGTGATTCTCTTTGGCGAGGATTTTGGTGTCTTCTAGGTGAACATGGTGTCTATTTTTGATGGAGTGTTCAGCGAGGGCAGAGGTGCGGATGCGTTCGTTCTTGATGTCAGCTCCATGTTCTTTTATCCTAACTTGGAAGGAGCGACTGGTTTCACCAATATAGCATTTACCGCATGAGCACTATATTTTGTAGATTCCTTTGCCATTCTGAGGGTTAAGTTTGTCTTTAACGGATCTCATGCTCTGTTTGATGGTTACAAGGGGTTTGAAGGAGGTTTTAATCTCTTTTTTACTGAGTATTATTGCAATTCTATCGGTTACTCCTTGGATGTACGGAAGGTAGGCACTTCTATTCGGGTTTTGTTCTTTAGGGGCAATGTGGTTATTGTGGGTTGTTTCTAGGGCTTTGTTTATTGCATTCTTAATGTATTTTTGTTTATACCCTATGTTCCTAAAAGTCTTGGTAAGGTGATTTGTTTCCTTATCTAGGTGTGTTTCATCAGAGATTCTTATGGCTCTAGTGGCCAAGGTTTTTAAGACACCTAGTTTTTGGTTGGGGTGGTGATGGGAATTGGCGTGGAGATAGTTCTCAGTGTGGGTCTTCTTTCTATACACCGCATGTCCAAGATCACCATTACTTTTCCTTTTTATAAGAACGACAATCTATTGACTACACTGTGGCTTTTCCGATCAAAACCGAAAATGAAGATCTTGTGACAAATTTTGTAGAACCACACTCATATCATGAATTGAATAACTGATGTGACAATGTAAGTGTCATATTTGTTTAAATCACTAGAACAACTTCGAAAACCCTCATTCTACATACAAGTTTCCATTTCTAGAGAAGTTGAAGAAGCGAAGAGAGTGTCTCAAGAGTTGTGTTTGATCTCAGACTTTCAAAAAAAAATAGGTTAAGCTAATGCGAAGAAGAGGTATGTATTAATTTTTATCAATTCAACGGTCATAATTTTTATATATGAGCATTCGATCTACTACACAATTTCTAACAACGTTCTATTTGTAGGGAAAGATGCCTCCAAGGAAGCCAACGACCAGTCGCTCACTGAGGGAACCAAAATTAAAGGAGGAAAATATTGGTGAAGGGTCTTCTCCTAGCACTGTGAGGTAGTTGGAATGCGCTCCCAGGGCGGAACCAGTCATTAAAACTTTGGCGAAGAAGGCATTCAATAAACCCCCGGATTTTGGTGATATAGAAGCGACCACTGGATCTAAAATAATGCTCCCACCGTGGGGATATATATTCAATAGAGTCAACTGGGAGGATTACCCAGAGTTTATCCCACACAGTGACCCGGATATAAGGGAGATCAATGACCAAGTTTCCTTGAACATTCGATGGTCGTGCTTGCACATGGTAGCCAGTCAAACTCAATTATTCCCATGCATCAAGACCTTGAGTTAGTTAATTGATCACATAGACATGCAAAAATGCCTGATCAACGATGAGAATGGTGGATGCGTCGGATGTTTTCTCCCGAAAGAGGTCTAGAAGTACTACAAGCTCAGGGAATCAGAGGAGCATTTGAACACAAATTTTGTGGTGAAGTTCTATGAATTCCACAACACCACCCAATTGATGGCCTCATGGTGGAAAGAGGTCAATAAATTTTCAAACTGGAGAAATGACTAGTATGGGAAAGTGAACCTGAGGGAGACATATATCTACTTGATGGCTCTCATATGACGATTATATGGAGAAAAGGACTGTGCCAAGTTCTCGGAGACATGGATGCCCCTGGAATACACTGTGGCTATTTCAAGGAGAAGTTTCAACTAGGGAGAAATCATCTCCAAGCAATTGAGTACCAATGTATTACAGGCTCAAACGTCGAAAGAAGGAGAAGCACCCGCTTTTCACATGGCCTTATATCTACTAGATGTAATCTACACGAGGAATGTCTTCGTTGGTATGAATTTAAGTTGGCACATTGCATAACTTCCTATTCATGACTACTTCAAAATCCTATGGGAGAATAGGTAAAAAAAGTCTCATTCCCTTATTTGTGATGAATTCATCACTAGGATTTATTTCATTATATTTAAAAAGGAATGTTGAAGGTTGTCTATAGAGGACAAGAAAATGATCTCAAAAGTAGGTCACTGGTATCTAGATGAACACACAACCTATATAAGGGTGTTTGGGGCCACTAGATCACCACATTTTCTTCCTGCTCATGTCCCAAACCATCTCATCATAGGATAAATATGTTATCAGACTATCTCGCGGGGCTATAACGCTACTTTGGTTAAGGAAAAGAAACAATAATTTATACCCTATGGTTTCCATGTGGGATTTTATATAGTGAAGGAAAATACTCAAGCTAAACAATATGGTTTGACTCAACTGGAATACAGGTTCCCAATAGGCTAGTTTTGCAAGCATGACCCTAAAGGCCTACTCCTCCAACACGCTTCACAAGTCTCCTCCTATTGGCCATACTCACATGACAAGTTTGAAGATGAGATTTTCATACAATGTGCTCAAGACTGGGAGGAGGTATTACAGACAAAGGCTAACCTGAACATGACTAGGTTAAAAGCTATGATTATGAATGAGCAGGTTGAGACAATAGAGCAGTTGGCTTAAGAAGCTCTTCGGGTTAGAGAAGAAATCAAAGCAGCAAAAACCACAAAGGCACAAAGGAGAGGGTTGTTTTTACTAGAAGGAGCCCAGAGATTCATCGACTATATATAGAACGATCCTCAACTAATATAAATGATGAGGATCACCTCGGTCGACCCAATCACAATCAGATAAGAGATAAATGGCTCATATTCAATACAACTATAGGAAATCACCGGTCTGGAAAACCATAGAGTTCCATCATGACAGAATAGATCATCGGTGACCCTTCCAATCCAGTATGGGAATCCAAGAACACTAGGTGAAATAGGTGTGGAAAATCCCCTGTTTGATCTAATAACCATCTATGAAGACGAACAGAGTTTGGAGGTCTCACTGGTAAATCTGATATCGATTACGAAGGAGAAGGAACCTGAGAAAACATATTCTCCAATTCTCGATTCATGAGTTCGAAACCCTTTGTAGGGTGAGAATGAGGCTAAAAGTGTTTTAGACACTAAGTTTCTCGACTTGTTGAGGACTCTGAAAGACAACTCTGGAGAGGAGATAGAATCAACTAGAAAAAAAGAGGAAGTACGATAGAAAGTGATCAGAACCTCAACAACCGATCACCAAGTAAGTACTGAACTCTTCAATTTTGGTCAATACCTCACCATTCGATGAACACCAAATGAAGGTCGAGCCATCGAAGCATATGAAAGAAGTACAGAAACTATCCCTAGAACAAATACACACAGTAGGGAGTCTGGGAAACACTCTAACCTGGGGAGAACGACAAATCCTTGAGCTTGTTGATGAGGTCATCGATATACAGGAGATCGCTTATGATGGGAAGAGCAAAGCTATCATGAATAGGACCACCAAGAAGAGAAGTGTCACACTAGATAGCTCAATTCTCATCACCATAGAGAAGACGTTGCTCATCACAGAACATGCAAAGACATATGAAATTATCGACATAGGGATGGCTATCACTAATGCCACATTGGATCGAGCAAGGTGAGATGAAAAGGAACTAGTTGCTGCACTAAAGGAGTTATATCATCTGCGCCATTTGGAAAAATACTATCAAGACTCAACAAAGGCCATGGTGTTCCTGAAGAGTGAGTTATAATATTCCTATGCAAATTTCACAAACGAATGACATATTTTCACTATAGGTATAGTCGATTTCCAAGAAGATACTCTTATGGTACTGGAAACCTACAAGGACGTGGAGAGATGGTTTGAAAAATCATACTAAGAGGTATAAATAATTGACTACATCAGCGCAGTGCATAAGGGTTGAGACGCAAAGGAACATGGTATTCGAGTGCTAAGGGATAACAACATCTCTCGAAACAGGATGGAATCTTAATACTGGGTAAGTCAGTTGATATAGAAGAAGTCAGCTGAGTGAAAAAAAGGTTGGGAAAATATCAATCGAGAGATGAAGGGCATTGGCCTCCCAGAATTTGGCTCACCCAAAAACTTTGTCGACCTGCATGACATAGTCAAGTAACATCTAGAGAAAGACTCAGCATGGGAAGTGGATATCGCACAGGTGGTGAGCATGGCACCAGATCAAATTCAGCAGTTTATGCAACATGCAATCAAGGCTCATTCAGTTATGTAGTGTGTTAGTGCTCTGTGATTTTCCTAAGGCTGCAGGGGTAGTCACAGAGGTAACCTCGAACCGCTTCGAGTCTTGGATCTAGCCCTCCAAGACTCAGAGAGGCATCTCTCTTTTCGATTTAAACTTGGTTTGTATGGGATGGATATTAGGCTAGCTATGAAAGTGATGAAAATATGGAGTTTTTGATTTTTAAATGGTTAGTTTGGGACAACAAGGAGGGCCATTGGGAAAATGGGGTATGTGCTTAAATATGTGATTCACTCTCAGATCTGGACAAAGTTCTTTCACAGGGTAAGGTAGCGGAAATGTTGGATTGAATTAAGTTTTGATGGTGTCGATTTGAGGAATAAATAGGGGAGGGAAAAAGACAAGCAAAGGAGCAGCTAAGAATTCCTAAAATGGGTTTCATAAGAAAACATAAAGATTATCACAAGATCAGATGCAGAGTATTTGCTAATAAATTCTTCTCTGTTACTATCTTCTGACAATGAGAAATTGAAAACAAGCAAAATGATAACAGGAAAACACTTAACAAAGAAGGGAAACACCACCAACACCTCCACACAAGAATCATGTAAAAAACAAGCCCATTACTGATCAATCATTAAAGATTATAGAAAAATTTATCTGGCCAAACACAGCCCACTGTCCAGCAAAGAAAATTACACCCTCTTCAGGTCCAGCCAAAAAGAAAGACATTTTACTGCTGAAAACCCACTCACACAGGTTGAACCTCCTCACACAGGTCTAACCCTCTCCTACTCAGCTCAAACCCATGTTCTGTCTTTTACATGTGTATAAATAAGAAAATCTCTCAGTCTTCCAAGACTCGAGCTCATAACTCTGTTTTCTGAAAGTAGAAAATAGTTACACAGATAGACACATGTCAATTGTCTCCTAAAACAAATCAAACAGTAAATTAAAGGGAAATTTACAATTGGTAACTGTTGCCTCGACATCTGGCATACTAGAAGCTGTTTTAAGATTCGCTGGTGAATAGACTGTAACAGCATCAAAAACTAATGAATGCAACAGTCATTGAATGCTGGAGTCATTGAATGCTGGAGGTTGTTGGAGACTGGCTGGAGTCGAATCTTCTTAGACTAGGAATGCTTGAAACTGTCATTTGCCAATTGTCGAGTTTTCATTTAGAGCCAGGGATTGCTCTGCCACCTGTGACTGCATTATAAAATTGATGACAAGTGTGATGGATTGACAACTGTGTGCAAGCCTAATATTTTGTTTGCTGCCAGATATCTCGTGCTCCTGTAAATGCTCAGTCGTTTCATCTTTTATTTCACTGAACTTTCGCCTTAAATAAGGGATCCGATTCTCCTTTCCCATTTCACCTGAGGTTTTACAAGAAAATCTGTAATGTCTCCCTGGAAATATGGGCACCTCTTGACAATCTTTTGGGCTCTTAATGAACGCCCACCAACACAACTATGCTCTCGCACATCTTGTTGCCCAGCAAAAATGCCTTCTATGCATGGCTTACCAAAATTATGTCCACACGGAGTAGAAAGTGGAAGAGTCAACACTTTCTTATTTTGGCTAGTAACCCATTACAAACATTTAAAAAAAAAAACATTTTGCACTACAATCTCCAATCTATTTGAGATAAGATGAAACAAGTCAACCAACAGGATCCTTTCATCGGCCATTTGGCATAAAGTTGCCGCTGTGAAATGTTCTACAATTCACTAGCAAAAATGATGAATACTGTCTACAATCCTATAGAATATATGATCCAAACCTCTGATGACTATTAGTCCAGTGCACCTCCTTGATAAGCAAGCTCCAACAGGACTATTTTCTCCTAAACTAGTTGATTCTCAACATAGAATGGGGTTTTAGGAATTGATATCACGACTCTGGTGAAGCTTTGGATTAAGCATGCAGATCCTTGTTTGATGCCCATACAGGCCCCTTAGGACCAACGATATCATTTCCCTCATTGGAACCGTTCTCGATGATGATAAGAGGCTCTGTTTCACCATCCTTGACCTAAAACAGTTGTGCAGGCAGCTCACTTTGTTTTGATTGACTGTCAACTGCGCAAAAATAAGAATACAAGCCCATCAATTCAACGACATGCTCATGTTTAAGCCTGAAAACCATTGATACCTACCCAAGAAATTAAGAATTGGACTCTTGTTGGCTGCTGACATCCAATTTCTTGATTGCTGCAGCCTAGCCATTACTTTGAAGTTTCATAATAAACCCTTCCATGGGATCCTTCTCCAATCACCGTCTGATCCAGTGTGTAGCAGGCATACCAAATCCTGGCCCTGCTTGCAAGTTAGCCAACACAATATCCTTCCCAGCAGCATGGTTTCTTGTGTTTTCATTATAGTTCTCATCCAATGAGGATGCTGATGGTCCTTGCATTTCTGAAAAGAGAGCATCCTGCTGAGTAGCCTCTGTTGCACATTTCCCTGCATAGTCCTCATTTCCTTCTCCAAATATTGGATTTGAAATAGGCTACAATTTTGTTTGTCCAGAATCAACATGTATTTCTTGTGAAGATACAGTAACAGTTGTGTACTGTTCAACATCATTGTCTGACATCACCATGTTCCTTGGATGTTCATTCATCCCACCTTGTTTTGTATCCTCCATCTCTGTCAGACTGCCAGTCTCACCTGGTGGGATAAAGTCAACTAAATGATCTTCATTAAGTTGTGTTTGTAGACCATGAGATTCAATATCTCTATGGTTGTCAATTATGCCTGGTGATGTAACATTCACATCTAGTAATGGTGCACCTAATGGTGCAGAACTCTCTCCCTTCACCCCAATGTTTTTGGAATCATCCTCTTTGGTTGGGAAATGTCTCTTATCTGTGGGCCTGATGTCAAGGTCTGAAACAGATTTCAGCTCCAAGCTGTTATCTGCAGGAGGTTCTGACAAAATTGGAAGTTGTTGCTTGTCATCCCTTATGTCCATTACTGGATTTTCAAAGCTTTGCTGATTTATTCAAATGCAATCTTGCACTCACCATCTAAGACAACCTCTATATTACAAGGTGATGATTCACTATTTGACATGTTAAATTCCTTGTCATTCTTTGAGGTTTGCATTGACTCGCATGTGTCTAGTCCCTCAACAAGATCCTCTTCATCCTATCCAACTGAATTCAAAAGCATTTGTACAGACTCTGAAGATGTTGCCTCAGACCAAACATTAACATGCCTTGAAATAGTGCAAGTTTGTGTGGTAATCGAACTGAACTCTATATTCTGTGAACCAGCCTCGAGGCCAAGAACACCATTCTCCTCCCTGGAAAAGTTTGAACTCCAATTTTCCTCTCTCTGGATTTGATGTTGAAGTAGAACGCTAGCTTTGTCAAGACTATCAAACCCCAACTGTACTCCTAAATGTTCAACTAGATCAAAACTGGGATGGCAAACTTGACCCTCCTTTGCATTGGAGTGATGCATGTCCTTATCCACCACTTGATCATCTCTATTTATGAAATTAATGTCATCATACTCCATTAGCAGATTCCTCCCTCCATTCGAAGTTGAGGCTGTGTCTTCGGTACACGGAACGTTGTTATTCTCCTTCTGCCGAACCTTCTTCAATCTCACCGGGTACCTTATTAAACATGAATTTCTCTTGATATTCCATAAGGAATAGTGTTGACCTTTTACTATCCACAAATAATTGGTAAACCCTGCTAACATCCACAATGTCAACAAGTTTCCCCTTTCGCTCCTGACAAGCGAGTGCAGCTGCTGTGATTAAGTGAATAGCATAACGCAATGATGTCTCAAACCCTATCTTTGTTAGAAGTTTCTTGGCTTCATCTGGCATTCCAACGTCTTCTTCTTCGCCTCTGATTTCAAGAATCTGGTGCATCCCATCTTCTGTATATGGTTGTGTCGAAACGATGAGCAGGTGGTCTAGTACATCCCTCGGACACCTGCGCAGTCACCTTGACACACGATCTCCTACTACATATGACGCATCAAAGCCTGGACCTGCACACGTTGACTGTCATCGCCTAGCCAACACTTGATGCATAAAATTTGGTCGACACCTGGGCGCACAGAGTAACTCTGTGTTTTTATTTTTAAATTATTGGGAATTAATCCCACATTCATGAAAAGAAAACACAAATGAATATTGATATATGCCAATAGCTGGAAAGTATTTCGATGAAGTGAGCACAAGGATATCTTTGGAGTTTGGCGCTGAGTTGAGTGTTTGTTGTCGGTTTGTGAAATGGTGCTTATCCTTCGTGTTGATTATTCGGGGGTTGGCCCTAGGCCAATATATCTTTTTGCTAAACATATTGTCAAAATATTTATATTTTGATAAACAAAACAGAAACTCTGCATAAAGGCCGAGGGGCCAATTTTGGCCAACAAACCAAATTTGTATTTGCCCACAAGAATTAAATTTTTCCATTTCAAACCAATTCACAATTTTTTGCTAAAAATGCACCGGAACTCGCTTTGAATCTCGCGCGCAGGTACTCATTTTATGCTTGGTCAGTGTCGAGCACTTTCTGCCGCCTTCATCATGCATCATGAGCAAACACATAATGCCTGAAATAGATAGATAGATTCAGAAAACCGATTCCCTATTATATAGGGTTCCAACATAGCGTTTGAGTGCCAAAATAATCAAATATAGAGAACGGGCAATAGAAGTGAAAGAGATCCTTTCAGCCCTGATGGATCAACACAGATTCCTGTATGCTAACACATGCGAGGATATCTTTGTCAAGTGGTCAGAATATGAGAAGAGTCATTCACTCCAGTAGAACCACAAGATGGTTTTAGAGAACAAGGAGATCGAGCACCACGTGGAAATATTTTTTTTTACTTAACTTAAACTTGTAGTAGCTATTTTTAGTTAGTCATCCTTTATAAATAAAGGGATTGACCTTTTAGAAAGGGTTGATGGTTTTGGGGGAAAATACCCTCTTTTGAGAAGTGTAAATAACTATTTATGAACATCCTTAATTGAGAAGTCATGTTTAGGACTAGAGACAAAATTATGTTTTTCATTAAAGGAATCATGTGATTGGATTGAGGAGGAATTACTTCCAAGTCTTATTTCAGTAATTGATGTTGCAATGAGTAAGAGTTTATGAATATATTGAAAAGTTATTTTTTTCAATATTTTTTGCAATTCTTTTTCTCTTAATGATGGAAAGAAAATCGTTGTGTTAATGTGTGATTGATGTTAGAACTAAGGAAACTATTTTTCTTACAATCATCTTATTACATGCATATTTTTCTTACGATAATTGTCTTTCAGTCAATCTTGAAATACCAACAAGTTAACGTATTAGTACTAGGCTTGTAATAGGTGTGAATATTTTTGTCTGCATGCTTGAGCCCAAGGGTTATCCCAATCTTAGCCTTCTTCATTAGTTAAGAATCATTTCTATCAATTGGTTTATACCAACACATTTTTTTATCAAACTCATTTAATAAAAGAAAAGACAAAAAGAGAATGTTTAATCTAAAGGAGGAACTTTCATAGAAAGACATCCTGTCAATCACCAAGTAAATCCCATCGATAAATTAGCTAGATTGAAATATCTGAAGAACCATTCCACCATTAAATGTTGCAGAGTCTAATTGGGCCTCTAAGGCGAGTTTGGTTTCTTTTGTTCATTTAAAGGGATCTCGGATCCCTCAATAGAATTAGCACTAGAAGGAGGGCCTAAATGAATGAATGGATAACAATATTTCTAACATAATATTTTGCATAACCTACAGATTCAAAAGAACACACATGCATGGATAGTCATTCTCAAGACAACTCACATACAAAGAGTACTCCTAAAATGAGTAACTCAGCCCAACATGAGGAAGAAAACCTATTCCCTGAAATACCTTACACTCTTCCCCACGAGGATTTGAACCAATTCAGAAGAATCACAAGAGCTTAGGCTCAGCAAATTGGATCGTTACCCTTAGCCCCATTAATTCCTTGTAGAAAATAAGTAAGCACACTAGTGGTCGATATCCCCGACCAGGTTTTTGTTCACACAGTAGAATAGTGATAGATTTTTACCTCACTGATACTGAACAACCCCTCAATCTGATCCCCGAAACACCAGTTGGTAACTACTCTGAGCTGAAATATTTTGAATCCGACGAGGAAGGGCTTAACTCGGATAACTTAGTTTCAAAATTAGACAACATGGAGGATGATAATGACAATAATGAATAAAGTGTCAATCCACCTCCAAATAATCAACCTTGGTTAGCTAGATATTCTTTGGCAATCCCATGATGGGTACATAACCTCCCTTGACATCCATAAAAATTACTTCCCAAGTTTGACCCTGAAACCTCCGGATTTCCTAAAGACCATATTAAAAAGTTCATATTAGCTATAAGATTGATGAACGTACAACATGAGGATGTAGTATGTATACTTTTTCCCTATACCTTTGAGAATTCAGCCTTGACTTGGTATTTTAACTTTCCCGTAGGGTCCATAACTAGTTGGACGAAGTTTCAAAAAGATTTCTTAGAAAACTTTGTAGAAGAAACCACCACATGAGATTTGATGGCTGAACTCTTCATCACCACCATGAGTTCAAAAGAGAAGGATAAAGACTTCAATCAATGGTTTACCATTATCCTGAACAAATTTCAACCCAAAGATAAACCTTCTCAGGAGTTTCAAATTGAGGTATATGCTAATGCTCTCCCTGCTTCTATTACCATGTTTGTGAAAAGGGTTGTCAAACATACCCTAGTTGAAAATTTTGAGGAATCCAAAATGATTGAATTCCAAATGAAGGGATGCAAAGAGGGACAGGTCTCACTAGTTAAGAAGGAATTTCAGCCTCCACCTAGGAGAGGACTATTGTTGACTAGACCCCTAGGAAAACAAACAAAACAAGGTATTTAAAAGGGAAGCAAGTACATAGAAGACCTACACCAGATGATAAAGAAACTGTCAAATGAAATCGTAGACATGAAAATAATTTATGGGGAAGGAAACCAAGGTCAAAGGCCCTATAAACCCTTTTTTAAGAGAACATAAACTTTCAAAGCAATTGAACCTCCCCCAGCCAACTTAAACATAGACCTAGGTAATGTAGCATCTGACTCTTTATGTATATATCATCAAGAGAAACATTCTAAAAGAGATTGTCCCCAATGGGTGCACACTATGAATTTAATGGCCAAACGGTTCATAGATGAAGTTTCCCTTATCGAAAAATCAAACAGCTCAGCAGTGAACATCATTGATCAAGAGGAAGTTGAGCTGTTGAAAGAAACAACCATGTTGTTATGGGATCCGGACTTGCTGATGCCTCCTAATGATGTATTTGAGGTTCAAGAACCACCTGTTGAGGTGTGTGTTGTGAAAACATTAAGTAAAGGTCAACCGGTATAAAATGACCTTACCATTGTACAATATTCGAGAGGAAAACAAACAGTCGATCACTCGAAAGCACCTTTTGTCTCCTAAATAAATCTGATAAACATACATAAACAAGAGTCACCCAAGCTGGACTACAACACAGTAGAAGACTTAAAGAAGTTGAAGGATAATGTGTTGGTCATGGACATGTGTAGAATTCCCCAGCAAAAGTACTTTATGTTACAGGCCTTAAAGTCAATAGAAGCCCCTCTAACAACCACTAACCTAGGTGAGGTCCCATCTCCCACAAATCTAAAGAACAAACCAAATGTGAAAGTTTTCTCTATAGATAAAAAGGGAAAACTTTTTGTCCCACCTTTCCTTTTAACGTTTGAAGTCTTCAACAGAAACCTCCATAATTGTTTAGTCGACTCATGGGCATCCTCCAATATCACACCATTATCTATCTGCAAGAAATTAAACGCAGTTCCGCTTAAAAGTGATAAACATGTTATACAATTAGATAGAACTCAGGTAAAAGTTATTGGGGAACTTAAGGATGTCATGATCAGAATGGATACACACCCAAAAAAATTTCAATTCATTGACATCATTGTAGTAGATATACCAGAAGATTATGGACTTCTACTTAGTTGAGATTTGTCCAAGAAATTGAATGGATACTTTAGCACGGACTGGGATAACCTATGGTTTCCATTAAAGGGGAATGCCAACATGATTAGGATTGATAGGGAACGATATATCAAACATACTATCACCAATTTAGAATCCTTCAATGAACCCTTGTCAGCAGATTTCCCCGTGCTAGGAAACTACTCCTATGATTCTGATTTCGGAAATTTCTCTCCTCTCGCATCCAATGTACCTCTCTTTCAAAACTCTGAAATGGATTTTCAAGTGAATCTACTGGAAGTGGCAGAATAAAGCCTCTTCTGCCAAGAACCTCTGTTGGAAACCGCAGACAAGGTATATGGATATGAGGATATGGCTAGGGATGAAGAAGCTGACAAATTCTTCTCACAATTTTGGACGTTGTCTTTTGATGGGTCTAAATCACAAGAAGGGTCAGGAGCAGGATGCATCCTCACTGACCCAAAGAGGAATCGTAATTTCCTCTCCTGGAGACTGGAATTTGAATGCACTAATAACACTGCTAAGTATGAAGCTCTAGTTTATGGACTGAAGAAAGCCATAGACTTAAACATTAAATAACTGAAGGTTTTTGGAGACTTTGAAATTATTGTCAGGCAAGTGAAGAATACTATACATTGCAACTCACCCCACTTGATGAATTATCAACAAGAGGTGCATAGGCTAATAGAAAATTTTGAGGCCTTAAATAGTACTACGGTTCCCAGGGTAATGAATACTCTTGTTGATTCTCTAGCTACTGTGGCCTCAAGGCTATCCCCTTTATAAGACTATTAAGCCT
This sequence comes from Picea glauca, assembly GCA_000966675.3. Classification (NCBI taxonomy): domain Eukaryota; kingdom Viridiplantae; phylum Streptophyta; class Pinopsida; order Pinales; family Pinaceae; genus Picea; species Picea glauca. The sequence continues at coordinate 794,898 of JZKD02S0314942.1, forward strand.
CCAGGTTCACTGTGGAACTACTCTAAAAACCATCAGTACCCAACAATATTTCTAATTGGAAGGTCTTTGAAGGAGATGAATAGATTGTATATTTTCTAACCAATCAAGAAAATTTTAAAGATCTAGCTATTGAAGATGGATTATTCATAGAGAAAATAGAAGAAACCAATTTCCATGAACAAAGGGGAGAAATAGATCACTCTAGTAGCAAACCAAGGCTTCACACGATACCAAAAGGGGTATCCAATTTGGAGAACCTTTTTGACATGAGGGAAATATTTAAAGGGTCAACGAACATGAAGACAGGGATTTTGTGTTCCATATACGAGACTATAAATCTAGGAACCTCAGAAAACCCTAAGAATATAAATCTAGGAAAAATAGTTTCTAAAAATTAAAGGAAAGCTTATCTCAAATTTTTTAGAGAATATCAAGATGTCTTTGCATGGTCCTACCGAGAATTGAAAACTTATGACACTCGCATTATTCAACACACCATCTTGTTAAAATCTGGAGTAAAACCCTTCCAACAAAATCTCAGGAAGTATCATCCATCTTTGGAACTCCTCATGTATCAAGAGTTAAAGAAATTATTGGATGTTAAGATTATCTTTCAGGTTAGACACTCTGCCTGGGTAGAAAATTTGTTTCTTGTCAGGAAAAAGTCTAGGGTGATTCGCCTGTGTGTAGATTTCAAAAATCTTAACAGAGCATCAGAAAAGGATAACTACCCAGTCCCACCCATGGAACATCTCTTGCATATTGTTTCTGGTTCTGAAATTTTCTCCCTTCTAGATGGTTTTTCAGGTTACAACCAGGTTCTAGTTTTAGAACAAGACCGATTGAAAACTACCTTTCGAACCAAGTGGGGAATTTTTCCTTATAAACGCATTCCCTTTGGGTTGATTAATGTAGGAGAAACCTTCTAAAGGGCCATGGATGTAGCTTTTAGGAGATTTATTAACATATGTGTAGTAGTATACTTGGACGATGTGACTATGTATTCAAAGAACATAAAAGACCACATCCAACATCTAACCTAGATTTTTGAAAGGTGTAGGAAATATGGAATATATTTAAACCCTAAGAAAAATATCTTTGGTGTCGAGGAAGGGAAACTACTAGGTCATATTATATATCAAGAAGGAATTTGCATAGATCTAGAATGAATAAAGTAAATAGCTCATCTTCCCTTACCCCTCAACAAAAAGGTTATGCAATCCTTCTTTGGGAAAATTAACTTTGTGAGGTAGTTCACGCTCGATTTCTCTGAAACTATCAAACCCTTACAAAAAATGATTCACAAGGATGTTGATTTTAAGTGGGATGACGACCGAAAAGATGCTTTCAACAATATCAAGATTGTAATATCTCAAGCTCCCGTGTTGCGAAGTCCCAACTTTAGTAAATATTTTTTCCTCTATACTTTTGTCTCTGACCAATCCTTAGTTGCAGGTTTGACCCAGGAGGATGATGATAACAATGAGGCACTGGTATCATTTATGAGCACTAACCTCCAAGGATCTGAATTGAACTACCTTGCTATAGACAAACAATCTTATGTGGTGTACAAAGCAGTAAAACATTTCAGATCTTACATCCTAAAAAATCACACCAAAGTCATCGTGTCTCATCCAGCAATCTGATCCCTATTCACTCAGCAAGAGATGGGGGAGAGAAGAGGAAATTGGATGGAAGTTGTCCAATAATTTGATCTAGATATAAAACTTGCCAAATTAGTAAAGGGACAAGGATTGTGTACGTTGGCCACAAAAGCCCAAGACCGAATAAATGAAGACCTCAAGTGGGAAAATGAATTAGCATTATGGTGTAGTGAAGAGTTATGAATTCCCTTAGGGAAGGAGTCTTGGTATGGAAAAATGATTTACCTCCTGCATCATGGGACTTTCCCAGAAAACCTAAATCCTAAGGAAATGAGAGCTCTCAGGCTAAAATATGCACAATATCGCCTCATAAATTTATTTCTTTTATCCGTAAATTATGATGGAGTACTCTTGAGATATCCTGAATGTGAGGATCCAGAAAATGTTTTAAAGGAGCTCCATGATGGTCCTATAGAGGGACACTTTGCAAGAAATACCACAGCTCATAAAATCTTAAGAGCTAGCTATTACTGGCCTACTCTATTTAGGGGAACTCATACATACGCTAGAAAATGTAAAACTTGTCAAATGAGCACAGGGAGAGAAAAGAGAGCAGTTGTCCCACTCCAACCAATGACTATATCTAGACCATTCAATAAATGGGGGTTAGACGTCATAGGGGATATTACCCCGAGTTCTTCAAAAAAACATAAATACATATTGACTACTACGGACTATTTTACGAAATGGGCAGAGGCCATCCCTCTCACTCACATGAATGAAAAGGTTTTAATCCAATTCATAGAAAAATAGTTGATCACGAGGTTTGGTATGCATTCCATTCTTGTGTTTGATAATGCTACTTGTTTTTCTTCTACTCTATTAACAAAGTTCACTATAGACAAAGGAATCATAATAAGATACTCTGCAAACTACTATCCACAAGGGAACGGAGTGGCAGAATCAACTAATAAGAACCTAGTGAGGATCTTGAAGAAAATAGTTGTAGACAATCATAAGAATTGGCATAGCTTGCTTCATAATGCCTTATGGGCAGACAAAGTAGCACCCAAATAAGCTATAGGGAATTCCCCATACTTTCTAGTATACGAAAAAGAATCCATTATCCCAAATGGGTTATATCTTCCATCACTTCAGCTTGCTCATATTTCAAGAGGATAACCCTCATCAGTTATTCAACAAAGAATTGATACCTTCCTCATGCCGGAAGAGGAAATCGAGAAAGAAAAATTGAAGTTCGTCGCTCATTACTAGATAGTTAAAAGATGGTTCAACAAGCATGAGGCCAAAGAGAAGAATATTGAAGTAGGTGACTTATGTTGGATTCTTCAGAGGGGGGATGAATCAGTAATAGAGAAATTTAATCATTTTTCACCATAAAATGCAAGTGTTATATCAATGTAGCATTATCATCCAATAGTTGCAGAGTAAATAAACAATGACCAATCATACGCATACATAGTGCACCCGTGTTTTACGTCGAAACCCAAAGTGGGAGAAAACTACAGAATGTTTTTTCTTATATATCTTTAAGAATTATATTCATTGGAAGCACCAACTTCCTTTGTTTTCAAGCTGCAATTGGAAGGAGGCCCCAACCCCCTAGTTTCTCAGACTACAACCTGAGGTAATCTCCAGCTACCCAATTCTCTGGCTACAACCAGAAGGAGGATACAACCCCCTATGTTCTTTGTCTACAACCGAAAGGTGGATACAACCACATGTCCTTGAATTGTCCAAGCACCTTGAAATATAAGTGCCAAATGTAGAAACTAAATATGTCATTGAGAAACCTGTCACTGTATACTCATCAACTAATCTGATTTGATCACATATACCTCAAACACTATACCACAAGTTTGTATCTAAAACCATCTTCTAGAACCTCGCTATTATACAACCTCTATCTATACCAAAACCTTCAGCAACATACCTCAACTAAAATCCCTCAAACATGAACCAATACTAAACTTCAGTAGATCTGCCTCAAATCAACTTTACAGCAACCCATAAACTCCCAAGGAGGCATCCAACATATTTACAAGGAAAATCCTCAACTTGATTCATAAATTCAACACTACACATATGGAAACCATACACTTTTTTCTTCTTGTAGTGTTTTGTTTCCGCAGTTTTGTTGTCGCGAATCCACTGCTGCGATTTTTCTGCCGCACTTTTTCTGCTGCAGTTTTTCTATCACGCTTTTCCTACTGCACTTTTCCTGCTGCAATTTTTCTGCCGCACTTTTCTTGCCACATTTTTTCTTCCGCAGTTTTCATGTCACACTTTTTCTGCCACACTTTTCCTGCCACACTTGTTTTTCCATAGTTTTCCTGCTGCACTTTTTCTACCACACTTTTTCTACCGCAGTTTTCCTACTGCCATTTTTCTTCCGCACTTTTTCTTCCGCACTTTTCTCTATCAATAATGCATGCCCAAATAACCTTTCAAAAAAATAGATATTCAATTATATTTAGGTGGGTTTTGAATGAAAAACCCTTGCCTCTTATTTATACTTTTATGTAGCTTCCTCAAGGGGTTACCTTCTAACCATCTTAACCCACTTTCCTTATTTTAGGGTTAACCCACTTATAACCACTTGTCCACTTAACTTAACTACTTTCCATAATTAGTATTTCTCCATTAACATTATTATTTAAATAATTTCTTTTGCATCCTCTTTGACTTACAGTACACTCATCACTTCACTTTATTATTTAAATAATTTCTTCTATGCAAACACTTTGACTACTTTGACCTTTTGGTGCTTCTAGATAACTTATGAGGGTTCTCCAACTTCACATGGCCATAACTCTCTAATCCTGAGGATTTATGTGACGTTCCACATACCACCGGAAATGGCATGACATGCACTATCCATCTAGAGTAGTTTTACTTACAAATATATAAAAAATAATACCATTATCCATCAAACAAACTTGGGTCCATTACCCAAACCTTTGTGCTACCAGAATTTTCTACCATACTTTCTTCAAGGGTTGGCATCAATGACAACCAACCCAATTAATCAACAATATCCCCCTTTGGCATTGATGGAAACACTATGATGCAATACTGAAGTCATATCACTCATGCTCTTCTTGTTACCATCGCTCCCCCTGGAACCATGCCTCTGTGATTTGCATCTGATAAATCTCCCCTTCTTTGTCATCAATGGAAAATGTATCTTTACATTCGGGACTGCTCCCCCTAACTGAACTATCCTTGGGGATACTCCCCCTGGCTGAAATCTTCATGAAACTGATCTCCCATCCTGAAATTTCCTCTTTATGGTGTTTCCTCGTGTAAATCTAAGACATATAAGATAAGCATTCAAAAGAATTCATTTTGGAGTAGAAATTAATCTAAGTCTCTCGTGAAGATACTCAAAGGCTTCCTGTTGAAGTGGTTTTGTAAATATGTCTGCCACTTGTTATTTGTTTCCCACATATTCAACTCTAATGTTCTTCTCTGCAACATGTTCCCATAGAAAGTGATACTTTATTGGAATGTGCTTCATCTTGGAGTGCATCATCGGGTTCTTTGAGATACTGATAGAATTTGTATTATCACAATAGATTGGAATGGGCTCATCATACTCAACATGTATATCTATCAAAGTTTGTTTCATCCATAGAACCTGAGTACAACATCATGCTGTTGCAATACACTCTACTTCGGCTGTAGATAATGATACTGATGATTGTTTCTTGCTTATCCATGATACTAAACACTCACCCAAGTAGAACACTACTCCATTGGTGCTTCATAGGTCATCAATGTAACCTACCCAATCTTCATCTGTGTAGGCAATAAGTGATAGATCATTTCTTTGTGGATACCATAATCCAAACTCTTTTGTTCCTTTAACATATCTAAAAATCCTCTTCACTACTATGACATATGATTCCTTTGGTGTTTCTTGACATCGTGCCACTTTTCCAACTTCCTGCATTACATATGGTCTGGATGTTGTCACATATAGTAAGCTACCAATCATTGACGTGTATTGCCTCTGGTCTGTAGACTTTGAATCATCATCTTTAATCAACTTACAACTAATTTGCGTAGGAGTGGTAATTGGTTTACAATCTTCCATTCCGAACCTCTTTAGCATTTCTCTGATATACTTAGTTTGAGAAATAAAAATTCCTCGGTTGCTTTGACATATATGAAGACCCAGAAAGAAGGATATTTCTCAAAGTAATGGCATTTCAAATTCATTCGGCATACCCTTTGAAAATATCTAGCTTAAGCTGTCATAATTGCTTCCAAAATTAATATCATCAACATAAACTTCAATTAATAAAATACTATCTTGAGTGATCCGAAATCGGATTCAGAAGACTGTCAGGGCATGAAAAATGCTCAAAAATGAAAGTGCTCGGAATCCAACGAAACCAACACCATAGCGTCCGTCTCATCTTCCTGATTCCGGTGGTATAATTTTTATGTCAAACGGAGTCCGTATGGAGAAGATATCGCATTCTGTCCGAAAAGTCAAACAGGCAAAAAAAAGATGCTGACTGGGCAGTCCTGTTGGCAGCCAACCCATTTTTTTTTATTACTCTCAAAAATATGCCTACACCTTGTCATATTACTACAAATCATTGTCTCATTGTGCTTTTAAACATTCGTCTCATTTTGTGCGACAATTATGATTCAATTTCGTTTCAGTTTTCACAACTGCAAGTGTGAAAACACTTCTTTCGTTGCTTAGATTGTCATTGTTTTTGGTTGATTTACTGAAAGACGCTTGATCACTGGTTTATCACATGACTGCTAAAGGTTGTCTTGAACTTATGTTCTTGAGCATTATCTTATCTTGATTACACATTTGGATATATTTGATTGTTAAACCTTTGGGCATAAAAGTTATTGGTCTTGTTTCGATCTTATGAAAATTGTAATGGATTTGGTCTTATTGCTTTTTCTCCTTATTATGGATTCTCACTCAGTTATTATATGAAAARTTTTGATCATATTGTTCTCAAAAGATTGGAATGAAAACATTACCATATGCATCGAATACATGGACAAGTTTCTAAGGTATGATAGCAATGGTTCAAGGCGCATGAATTAATCATATTCGACTTTACAAATCGATACTTGACATACTATGTTCGCAAAGTTGGATTATACGTTGAATGTTTCATAAGTCCCGAGCTATGTAAACCCTGTGTTTGAGCGATTGATTGAATGATGGAATTGGCACGTCGGATCGATATTTAATGCTGGTACTATGCTTGTTTAAACTTAACACTTGGCACATTATTATCGTATGAGGTGTTGGTTCTCACTCAGATGAATGGCACGTAGATGTGATGATTCACCTGTTGGCTGGTCGATGCATTTGTTTAAATGATTATGGTTTTAAACAGCTCTGTACAGGTCATTAATGCAATGCGTGGCGATGGTAATCCCACCACCTTCGCA
>JZKD02S0314942.1:808761-819851 GCA_000966675.3 Picea glauca
TGGCCGCTTAGATCTACGTTCTGTATTGGATTCCGGACCCCCCGTCCATTCTGCATTTAATGAAGGGGGGGGTCCAGAATGTGTGTTAAAGAGAACGCACAGATCTGCGGTCCAAAGGAAAGCGTGCAAATCGACGGCCCAAGGTATTTTTCAGACCCCCCCAACTGATATACCTTTAATGGTGGGGGGGGGTCTGGAATGGAATCTTACTCTGGTGGGTCCCCTATCAATACATGGCATAAATCTACTAGTCTCGATTCCCACCGCCTCCTACTGTCTGACATACCTCGTCACCTCGTGATGTCATCATCAACCTTCAAAAAGAGTCACATCCCATAACTTCGTCAGTCCTTCTCCCTCATTCACTCATGGCAAGTCCCCTCACCATGATTTTTTCCCCCAATCGATAACCGCCACATACCCATCCGTATCCCTCAATCATTGTCACCTGCCATCTCACATTCTAAATGACATGTTGGCCATTTATTACTCGATAACTTATCTGTTAACTAGCTGACCTATCCCCCATGCCCAATGGATACCCGTTTACTCAAAATTACCCTCGCTCTTCATTCCTTCACCATTTACCCACTCATTGCACCAGAGAATTTACCCCACTTTCTTCTCCGTTACAGTCAGTCACCCCCATCTACATTCATCCCCGCTAACATTGTTTTATTTGCAGGTATAGTTATAGTAATGGTGCCAAAGTCAAAACGAACAGAAGGAGAGGAGAATCCGTTTCTCCCGCCTCCTATCAACCTCGACAGGATTCCACTGGTCGACAAAGATTACTTAATCGCAGACACTAAGTGCGATTTTGACTTCGCAGACCTTCAATCATGGCTTAAAGAAGTCTTCCTGGACCAGAGTGACGAAATTGGACTCTGGGAGTCCAACCTACCCCTGTATCTCTTCCCCCAGATTCACCATTTCGCAGAGTTCACCCTCAAGTGCCAAGCCCACTATATTCGTGAGCAAAGAGCCATCGTATCCTCATCCAGGGAATTTATTTTCCTCATCACGCTAGAAACCATTGACCAAATGATGCAAATATCCTGAGCCGACTCTGCATCACCTTTTAACCTTGAAATCCTTACAGAGTTATACCAAAAGATGACTTTTCCTTAAAGAGCTCAAATATTTGAGCTTTTTCTTCCACAATCCGCTCAACTCCCTGCTACAAATCCCCCTTATCCTTCCTCCATGTTCTCAATCAAAGGAAACAAGGTTATCACGTCCCTATGTGCCTTGTTGGGTTATTATTCAGATCAGTAGGTAGATGAACCCATTCTGGGATTTTTTTCTATTTTCTCCACCGATGAGAAGCCTACTACATAGTTCAACTTTAGCACATTCCTGGCGAACAATATTCATGAGCAATTTGTCAATTTCACCACAGAAGGAATGTTCCAGTATTCTTCAATACTGGCATACTTGTTTGTTTTCTTCCAAGCAGATAAATTTTCTTTTTCCATGCAGAATATGGACAGAGATGGTAGACCCAAGGCAGTAATCGCATGGAATTCCCTACTCAGACATAACTCCATGGAATTCAGTTTCAAGCAGTTCATCGATCAATTCTACCACCTAGTGGTGAGTATGCTCAGCGACAAACCCGAACCCATGATTAATGCCAAAGTTCATAGGATCCTACATCTCTCGGATCATACAAAGACTGGTGATTGGTACCTGTACCAAAATCACACTGAGATCAGAGTCTATGGGTGCGATTTGGCCCCGTATAAACTGCCCAAATACTTACCTGTCAGAATTTTTTCTCTGGACTACATAAGGCAGATGATAAACTCAAATGGTATTCACTTTGTGTCTTTAAAGAAAAAGCAACAGCTCTGAATCAAAGGGAAGATTGGGTCTTTCATCTGCAACAATCGAGGCGTTGGGGAGGAAGCAGACAGGCTGCTGAAAGAAATGAAATTATTCTTGAGTTTCACATGGCACTATGATCTGTGCGGGATCATTTCAGAGATGAGGATAAAAAACAAGAATATCTCGTATGTCCACGAATCTAGGCCTAAGGTAGAGAAATTTGCAAACCAGATAGGATGGGAACCAAACACTTTGGTTGAAACAGAACAACAGGACCCCACGATCACTGTATCACAGACAACCACACCACAGGCTCCGAAGGAGAAAAGGCCTAGGCAGGATCTGTCACCTCATGTCACTGAAGTGTCATTAGAAGAATTATAACTACATACCAAGAGGCCAAAAACCAGTCCAACTCCTGACCCGACTGGAGAAAAGGAAATTCTATCCACTACAGTGATAGAGGTTGATCGGTCGCTCCTCAACACAAGCAGCAAGCAAATTATAACCACTATGTTACCAAAGAAGACTACAGATACTCCACCAATCAACCATCCAGGAAAGACAGGACCAAAGTTGAGCATCTTTGAGAAATATGACTTGATCAAAAAAAAGAACCAAACTCTTACCAGCAACACATATGCCCAATTCTGGAAGCAGACGTCGACTGCACAACACAGGCTTCTATCGGTGTTCGACATGGAGAAGGGCAGAATGCACATGGAATTTCTCCAAGAACAGGTGCTAGAACCAAAGGTAATCACCGACTATAAAAGGGAAACCCTCAAATTCTAGACCAAACACGTGCATCCTGTCGATCAAATGGATCTGCACAAGCAAACTGGAGAAATGGTTTTCTCCACGTTGGCACATGCTTCCACTACTGCCTCCAGGTTACAAGTGTCTCTGAACAATGTCCAGACACAGTTGAAGTTGGAGAAGATATCATCCTTTTCCAAGGACAACAGGATCAATACATTGGAGGAGTTGGTCCTCAAGATCGGGTACGATCCCTCGAATGTGAAAGAAGTCAAGGAGATGATCAAGAAGAAAAATGTAGACATAGCATTTTTTAGAAAACAATTGAAGTTGCCACCAACAATAGACTCACAGGAATTAATACAAAAGATCTTCCATTAATACTGTAATATTTTTCAAAAGATATTCCATTAATATAAAGAGGCATTTTTACAGGATTCTTGCGTGTATTCATTGGTGATGTTTTTCTTTCTAAGTTTAATGTTATGCTCGCTTAGTTATCACATTGTTTTCTAAATCCAATCTTTGAAAGTAATGAATGTTGCAAGATTTATCTTTGTATATCCCGTTTCTCACTTTGAAAGATTTTAGTGTTTCATCTTTTGATTTTATGATAAAGAAATTCTTAACTGTTTCTTCGTTGTAATTTACATTCTCACCTTTTATACTATTTCCTCATTTATGCTGCTAAAAGAATCCAACGATTACATTATCTCGCCCTGTGAAAGGTTCCTTTGTTTTCTGGTCTAGATTTTTATTTTCATGGTACATACCCCATAGCCCAATGGATGTGTAAACTATCTCAGCCAACCCAACAAACACTACAACAACAAAACCAACATATTTTATTTACCTAGCCTAATATTTTAAATTTGAAACATATCTAAATCATATAGAGAGATCCCTCTCTAAAGTTGGTAGGGCTAGATCCCAGCTTCGAAGTGGTTGGAGAAAGCTAGCTCCCGTAGATTTCTTCTTTCCTGACAACCTCTAGGAAATTTACAGGGCACTAACATAGTGGCGACCGTACTAGGGAATAGAACTAAACAAATTTTTAACCTCACATCTTCTTTTCCCTAGAAGAAAAGTTTTCTTTTGAAATATTGCAAATCTGAGAAAGAAGTAATGTTTAGAGGTTGTTGAAAACTTGCACATATTATTTTCAGACTTGTAAAACTAAAAAGTATATATATAAAAATCAAAAAGAAATCTGGCTCCCAAAAGAATTTATACTCGATCTCACCCAGACCTAGAACCTGTGATAGAAACAGATAATCCAGAATAGTTGCTCAAGATAAAGACCATTTTTGAAGGTTCATTAAGACATAATCCCCTTCAGAAGTTCCCTCCTCTTCCAGAGGAGCTTGTTTCCCTTCAGGATCTTGACTTTGACGTCCTTTTCGAACAAATCCTATTTAGAATGAAATCTAATAGCTTTGTAACTGAAATCGTTCTAGACCCAACCGTCTTGCAACCCCAGACTCCTGAATTTTTATCTCCCACTACTAAACCTCAAACCACTCACTCTGTGCCAACTAGCCCCTCCTCATCCTCGTCTTCTGTCACCACTCCATCTATCATCCAGGTTATTGTCCCACCTCCTCCGCATATCATGGCAGCCAGATATGCTCCCTTTGTGTTGGCCTCACCCCTTCATGCTATGCCCCAAGACTATCAAATGAGACTTCCATAGTTCGATGGAATAGGACCCTTGAGTGCTCAACAACACGTTGATAAAATGAATGATTATTTTGACCTACAGGAAGTAGATGAGGCTGACGTGCAAATGAGATTTTTTGCCCAAAGTTTGATGGGTGACATTAAGAAATGGTATAAAGGTTTACGTGTTTCCTCAGTCCTTGACCTTACCGCGTTCCAAAGGAGTTTTCTAGACAAATGGGAGGTAAAGAAAAACCCTCTCCAAATCTTGTCAGAATACAAAAACATCAGAAGAAATCAAGGTGAGACAGTACAAGATTATTGCGCCCATTTCAATAACCTAAACAATGTAATTCCAGCCAATATTAAACCTCCACAAGGTTTAGCATTGATAAAATTCCCTGATGGTTTTGACGTCGAGATGTCATACCAATTAAGGGAAAGAAACTCCACCAACCTGGAGGACATGCAGATAAGTGCAATAAGTGTGGAGGCCAACCTGTTGGCAAAAAGGGCACAACATACGACAAAGAGGAGAGTCACAATCAAAGAGGAACCTTCCACATCAACTTCTGATTCCAAATTAGATTCCTTGGCCAGAGCAATGGAAATAATGATGGAGATACTTATTGTATCCGAAAGAAACCCTCCTAGCGAAAACCCACCAGCTCCTCAAATTTGAAATCCTAACTTCAGAAGAAACCCTCCTCAAATCAGGCAGAGAGATCCTAGGGATCAAAGGGAATAGAGAGGTCCTGATCAATAGATCAGACCTTCCCTACAAGAAAATTATGCCGATTAAGGAGAGGAAGTAATTAAATAACTAGAGGACACTCACATAAACCTCATCGGAATTCATGATAATGAAGCTATTTTCCTTACCCAGGAAGAGCAAGAAATTTTTCTTCTCAATCAGACAAAAGTAAGTGAAGAAGCTGAAGACGTCGAACAACAGAAATTTGAAAATGTTATTTTGGAGGTACACCAGTAGTACAATCTGTGAAGTAAAAAGACAGACGGAAGTTCTCCAAAAAAGGTGACTGGAATAAAGAAGACAGTCGAAACCCAAAAAGTCGTTGAGCCTTCTGTTGAGAAGAGCCCTGAGAATGGTAATGTTGAAGTTCCAGCAAAAAGAAACCTTACTATTCTGAAAAGATCATTGCAATCTGAGGTTTCATCAATTAACCCACCAAATACTTCTGGCCAAAAGATGGTGGTGGACAAATCATAATTGTTGAGCCAAAGCAGAGCACCCACACCTTTCAGCCTCAAATGGGAATTAGCCAAAGTAAAAATTCCCATTCCCCTTTCCGAGTTGTTGAGCAAAGATGCTTATCATTCACAGGTGATTAAAGCGTTGACCATTGAACCTAATATAGGTACGAATGCCTTAACCATTGGATCATCGAATCATTCAGATACTATGAACCTTACAGATGATCAACCTGAACTCTTGTTTGGACCTGAAGTGGATGGTCAGACCAATAATGGTGTTGTTGCTCCTTTTTACATCATCCTTAATATACATGACCTGATTTTGCATAATGCTATGTTAGATTCGAGTGATTCCCATAATCTGATGCCTAAAGCATTGATGGAAAAACTAGGACTTGAAGTTACCAGACCTTACAAGGACTTACACTCTTTTGACTCCAATAAAGTTAGATGTATCGGTTTGATCAAAGATCTGTGTATCACCCTGGTCCAAATTCCGGTGAAAAGCATGGTCATGGATGTTGTGGTTGCAGACATTCCGCCGAAGTATGGTATGTTGTTGTCCCGGTCTTGGGGGGCCAAGTTGAAAGGTACTTTGTAGTTGGATATGTCGTATGCCACTGTCCCATTTTTTGGTCAACAGAGAAGACTATACAGAGAAACACTAATGAAGTGCATGGTTAGTAGCTAAGAAAAACCACATAACTATCCTTTATACTCTGCACATTCTGACCTGGACTCCTTCATCCTATACAACGATGGAGATATGGGACAACAAATCATTCAGCTGGAAGAAGATACATCTGGTTCGGATGAAGGCCAAGAAATCATTGAGGCAGAAAGAAAGAAAAATGTGATAACTGAAGAATTGCCAGCGAATTTCTGGAGCATGGACTTTGATGGAACTATAAGTAAAGAAGGAGCCAGAGCAGGAGTTTGGTTGCACAATCACAGATCCAGGTATTCGAAAAACCATTCTTACAAATTAAATTTTCAATGCACTAACAATATTGCCGAGTATGAAGCCTTGATGATCGGTCTGAAACTTCTAAAGAAGGTTGGTGCCAAACAAATTATGGTAAGAGGTGATTCCAAATTAATAATCAAGCAAATTAAAGGTGAGTATGAAGAAAAACACCCCCGTCTTAGAGATTATAGAAATGTTGTTCTGGATCCCCTTAAATGTTTCACTGAAGTTGATTTGCAAGTGATGCCTAGGGGACAGAATATTTTGGCAGACGAGTTAGCTACGTCAACAACCACATGCAAGATACCTTTTCGATCCACTCACCCATACATGGTGGAAGTGAAATGCAGACCAACTGTTCCAGACAACATCATATATTGGCAGGTATTTGGTAATGATGATCAAATTGAAGATTTTTTGCAATGTAAAAATGATTTCAAGTGTACAAACATAGACTTAGAAAATGAAGATGAAAATGTAAAAAGACCTGATTTTGGAAATGATAGTGTAAATAAGATAGATTCAGGAGAGTTAGGTGATGACGATATAGAAGCTGATGTTTTGCATTTGAAAAGTAATGTTTTACCTAGGGGTTTAGTTCCTTTAGAGGACTTATTGGATTTTAATGATGTAGCTAAAAAATCGAAAATTGAAGCCAGTGGTCAAGAAGTAGAAGATTGTAATATAGGGACAGAAGAGAAACCCAGGATGGAAAAACTTTCCAAATCATTACCCCCTCAGTAGAAACTCAAATACATTGAGGTTTTCAAGGAATATTCAGACGTATTTTCTTGGGGCTACGAGGACTTGAAAGCTTATGACACTAGCATCATACAACATAGGATTCCAATAAAAGAATACCAAAAACCTTTCAAACAGAAACTTAAGAGAATCAATCCTAAGCTACTTCCCCTGATAGAAAAAGAAATCAAAAAAATGTACGATGCTAAAATCATAGTCCCGTTACGGTTTTCCAAATGGGTTTCAAATTTGGTCCCAACACGAAAGAAATACGGAGAAATCGGGCTTTGCATCGATTTCTAAAATCTGAATAAGGTCTCTCTGAAGGAAAATTACCCACTTCCAAAAATGGACCACATATTACAAAGATTAGTCAGATCCAGTCGAATCTCTTTACTGGATGGGTTCTCAGGTTATAATTAGGTCCTCGTTCACCCAGATGACCAAGACAAAACCGCTTTCACAACACCATGGGGTACTTTCATGTATGTGAAAATTCCTTTCGGGTTGATGAACGTTGGAGCCACTTTCTAGAGGGCGATGAACATCACTTTTGTGGAAGAACTTGGAAAATTTATTGTCATCTCTCTGTACGACGTAACTATGTTTTCCCAATCTGACGATGAGCACTTACGACATCTTAGATGAGTTTTTGAGAAATGCAGGAGATTTTGGATTTCTTTAAATCCTAAGGAGAGCCTTTTCAGATTAGAGGAAGGTAAACTTCTAGGGCACATAATCTCCAAGGATGGAATTAAAATAGACCCCAGCAAAATCAAGGCCATTCAAAAATTAGAACACCCAAGAAATATCAAAGAGTTACAATCTTTTATCGGAAAAATAAACTTTCCGCGAAGATTCATACCCAACCTGGCTGAGCTTCTCAGAAACATCACAAACATGTTAAAAAAGGACACAAAAATAAAATGGGATACCAAGTCCAGGCATTCTTTTGAACAAGTCAAACATGCACTCACACAGGCTCCAGTCCTGATCAGTCCTGACTTCACCAAAGATTTTTATCTTTTTTCTTTCGCCTCTGAACATACCATTGCAGCAGTATTACTGCAGAAAAACAACGAAGGGTATGAACAGCCCATAGCCTTTTTCAGTAAATCTTTAAGAGATATTGCTTTGAATTATAAAATAATGGAGAAACAAGCTTTTGCCTTGGTCAAAGCCATAAAATATTTTAGAGTATACATTCTCCATTCCCACACCATTGCATATGTTCTGAATGCAGTAGTAAAAGACATTTTAACCCAGGACAATCCGGATGGCCGAAGAGGAAAATCGATTGTTATCATTCTAGAGTATGACATAGAGATTAAGCCTACTAAACTGATTAAAGGACAAGGTCTAGAAAAGTTAATGGTTGAATCCAATTTCCATGCTCTTGACATTAATTTCTTAGCTGCAGCAAATGAACAGATTGAGTAGGCAACTCCAAGCGTGAGAGAGGTATTCCTCAACTCTCCATGGTACGCAGACCTGATATTTGTTTTGCATAATTTATAAGCTCCCCCTGGTCTGACCAAGACTAAAGCTAGGTTTTTGAAATTGAAAGCATTAAAATTCTATATTATAGAAGGCAATCTGTATTCGAAAGATCCTGGAGGTATTTTATTAAATTGTCTATTGAAGGTTGAAGCTGACAAAGCACTGCAGGAGTTTCATGCAGGAGACTGTCGTGGTCATCTGAACTGGAAGGCCACAGGCAACAAAATCCTCAGAGCTGGATTCTATTGGCCAACTCTATTCGTCGATGTGCATAATAAAGTGACTTCGTGTCATTAAAGTCAGTTGTTTGAAGGCAAAAGGAAACTTCTTCCTCTACCCCTAAAACTGATCTCCATTGAAGCCCCTTTCCAGCAATGGGGATTAGACTTCATCGAATAAATACATCCTCCTTCTTCGGGCCAGCACAGGTGGATTCTTACTACCATGGATTATTTTACAAAATGGATCGAAGCAGTACCAAGCAGGCAAGCCACTGATTCTATCATTATTAAATTTATTGAAAATAATATCTTGTCTCATTTTGGATGTCCTAGAAAAATTATAACTGACAATGCAGCTACTTTTCGATCTAAGAAACTCATAGAGTTTTGCAACCAGTATCATATTGGCTTAGGACACTCCACTGCTTACTACCCTCAGGGAAATGGGCTGGCAGAATCATCAAATAAAACCCTGGTAAACATTATCAAGAAAACTTTGTAGGAAAACAAGAAGTCGTGGCATAACAAGTTGGTTTTCATACTACGGGCAAACACACTGACCACCAAAAGGTCAATTGGTATGTCACCATATCAGTTGTTCTATGGAACAGAAGTAATTTTTCCCACTTCCTTAGGAGTCCTTGTCATGAAATTGTTGCAATACATGCAAGCCGAGCCAAACGACTCCCAAAGAAGGATCAACCAGATGATCCATTTGTAGTGGTCTAGGGAAGAAGTATACAACAAGACTCAAGTAGTCCAAGAAAGCATTAAGAAGATTTTTGAAAAAAGAACCAAAGAAGATGATTTCAAGCTAGGAGATTTGGTGCTGAGATGGGATTCCGGAAATGAAGACAAGGGAAAGCATGGAAAATTCGATAGCCTGTGGAAGGGACCATACATGATTCAAGCATTCAGAGGAAATAACGCTTTCTTGCTAAACAATAGTGATGGGACAGATCTACCAGGAGGACCTATAAATGGCAGAATGCTGAAGCATTATTCATTGCCTCAGTAGAGATCTGAAGTCACACTTTCCATTGTACAAACCATTTTTTATTTTGCTTGCAATTTTCTGAGTGAATAACTTTGGTCAATTGGTTGAAGCCCGAAGAGAAGGCCCTAAGCCGCTAACCATTGTTTTCTATTTTTCGAAAATAAAACCAATCAAACAATGAAGGCGACTAGGGAGGAAGATTCAGAACATCAGGAATCAGGATTCTTGGCACTTCACAAGGAGAGTACCATCCCCAAGTGGAGTCGTTGTTATCACCCTATAATTTATAGGATCAACTGGTGACTAGAATGTTATCTCTCTTATGTTTTTTGTTTGTCAAATGATTTTTCATCCTGCAAATAATTTGAGAAAAGAAAGAAAAAGAAAAAGGAAAAAGAAAAGAAATAAAAAGAAAAAAGAAAAGAAAGAAAAAGAAAAAGAAAAGAGGGCATAAAAGAATTTCAATAAGAGCCCCATGCAATAACAGTCACTTGGTCCATACCTTTCAAGGTTGGCCAAGTTCTTTTAAATTGAGGTTCATAGGAATAGTGAATAAGCTTGGCTAAATTGTTTAATCTTAGCCAAGTGACCTAGGTTAGTTAGTGAATAAATCTGGCTAGACTGTCTAATCTTGGTCAAGTAGCCCCAGGATAGAGTAAGTTCTTAGCCCAACAGTTTAATCTAGGCTAATTGTCATAGAAAGTTAGGTTAGAACCTAGGGTAGTTTGCTTGATTTAAATAAAACCAGCTCGATGATCAATGTTGGACGTTTTGGATGCTTGAAAAGTTGTTTTCCTAACTCCTTGGTGATGTAAAGATGTAAAAGCTTGGGAAAAACCCATGATATGCTCTTATCCTAAGTTTTTCAGGGCGTATATGATTTCATGCCCTCATTTATGCACCGCTCATGTATCAACGGCCTAGATGATTGCGCCTAGATCTATGGTGGACAAATATTTCCAGACCCCCCTGACCGTTCTACCTTTAACGGAGGGGGGGGTCCGGAATCGCTGATAATGCATGCGTGCATCTGGACGGCCCAAGTTTGGCCGCTTAGATCTACGGTCTGTATTGGATTCTGGACCCCCTCGTCCGTTCTGCATTTAATGGAGGGGGCATGGGTTTAGAATGTGTGTTAAAGAGTGTGCACATATCTGCGGTCCAAAGGAAAGCATGCAGATCAACGGCCCAAGGTATTTTT
>JZKD02S0314942.1:824531-841389 GCA_000966675.3 Picea glauca
CCTAATATTTTAAATTTGAAACATATCTAAATCATATAGAGAGATCCCTCTCTGAAGTTGGTAGGGCTAGATCCTAGCTTCGAAGTGGTTGGATAAAGTTACCTCCCGTAGATTTTTTCTTTCCTAACAACCTCTAGGAAATTTACAGGGCGCTAACAGAGACAACAGGAACAAATAGTCATGGGTCGTTAGATCCAGCATAGTTGTAAGGAGGATAAGCATTGAACTCATTAACAATCCAAAGCTCAAGAGGAGGAGCAACGTGGACCGTTAGATCCAAAGCCAAAAAGGAGGAGCGACGTGGGTTGTCGATCTGACGAAGAGTGGAATATCGGATATAAAGAAATCAAGATTCAAAAAAAGGGAGGTGCTATAACCTTTGAAATACCAAAACATGAAATCACGATATGATAAGGAACTTTGATCAGGAGGAGCAACATGGGTCATCAATCTGACGGGAGTGGCATACCGGATTTCAGGAATTCAGAGATTGTGAGTTGAGAGAATGGAGCATGCTTCTTGAAATATCGAAATGCGAATTCACGATCCAATCCAAACCATTGGATCGAGAGTAAATCCTGGCCATTGATCTAGAGGACACATGGCGTTGGTTCCTCACTTCCCTGACTGGAAATTCAAAGACTGGAAGTGCTAACCTTCCAAATAGAAAAACGCGAGATCGCGATAGAATCGTGGGCCGTTGGATCTTGAAAGCGTTCGAAGGCTGATGGATTTGAACCAAGAAAAAATGACACAACAGACCATGTCATCAAGACACGTTGACAGACCATGTCAGATAAGGACACGTGGCACAATAAGACACTGACAAGTGTCAAGTTGATACAACATTTCAGGCACGTGAAAATCATGAATATGTATGACACGTGGCAGCCAATAGGTTGGTGACACGTCATTAAGTGACGTAAGTGTTTACGTAACTCCAGGAGTCCTACTTCGGGATATTTCACCACCAAGCAAATATTTTATAGTTTGGAAGTCTCGAATGTCGAAACTCCAAAAGGGACACACGTCATATGATCCATAGTATCGAGAGTTACCACTTTGAGAGTTTTTTGTTGTAAGAAAAAACTCCAACATCACGAAGTCCCGAACACCAAAATGTCGAAAGGGACTATTGGAGGTCACGAAGATTCGAAGGAAAAACAACGAAATCTCGGTAGCCACACATCTCAACGCCTGATTAAGACACAACCATTTGATTAAGGAAAGAAGGGATTGGATTAAGATTTAAGGTGGACCGTTGATATCTTCCATGGAAGAAACATGAACTCACTGATCATATCAGGGATATCGCAACCCAGAGTTTTGTAAGGAGCAGTGTCTCGAAGTCTCGAAGGACGAAAAGCTGAAACCCCATGATCCGTCCATCTCAGTGGGTAATATGAGCCATCCGAACTGACCGACGATTTCGTGATCATGATTTTAGTAAAGTGTGAATTCACGAAGATTCGGATGTCTAAACGTTGAAACCCCATCAGTCATCTATATCGTTAGGAGGATGAATCATGGGTGTTGAACTGAGAAGTGCTCAAATGCTTATTTGGTCTAAATTGCCTTAAGCGTGAGGTCACTGCCATTGGTCATATTGTAAAGAGGTTTGACATTGCAGAGTGTAATGTGTTGCTGAAATTGCTGAGCTAGTGGTTCTGTAACACACGTTCATGTGAAATGGCTTGAAGGAAGCGCCTCCATGGAATCTGGTCTTTGTGAAGTAAACGAGATTCGATATCGAGTATTAAGGATTAAATTGACCCATGACCGTGATCAATTTATGAAAAACCTTCACGGTATAATGAACCAATACACAGTCATGATTAAAAGAGAATAAATCATGAAAAGCATGAATAATGAATAAAAAGGAAAAATAATATTAATTAAAGTTTAATTATCATTTTAAATGAAAAGGTACAATGGTTCAAATAAAGGGACACGATGTTTTAAATTTCACACTTGTTTGAAGAGTATATAAATGAGAAAAAGTGGTGAGAAGAAAGTGTCTCTGCAGTCCAAAAAAGAAGATCAAAAGCTGAAGCAGATTCCAGGAAGAAAAGCTAATAATTATGCATTAAGGGTGGTTTGGTGGTGCAAGGGCAGGTTGGTTCCTGTAGAGGGAGTTGGTGCTTACTTGTCAGTTGTAGTTGATTAAACAGGGGGTCATAGAATCCTACCAGTTGGTGTTGGTAAACCAGGGTGTGGGTGCATCCTGATCAGTTGGTGTTGATCAAAGAGGAAGTACATCTTCCTCCTATGTAACATGTAAAACAAATTGCAGTTAATAGAAAAGAGTTTGTGGTTTTTCCCATTTGAGTTCCACGATAAAATATGATGTTAAGACTATGTTTTTCATTAATAAGTAAAAATTGATATAATTGTCATGTCACTGATTCACCCCGCCCCCTCTTAGTAATAGAATCTGATCCTTCAATTGGTATCAGAGCGAGGTTCCTTCAACAACAGTCTAGATATTGAAAATGGGTCAACAAGAAGGAATGTTTAACAACAAAGAACCATTGTTCAATGGAGAAGGTTATGCTCTATGGAAAATAAGAATGAAAAACTTCATGTTGGCGATTGGTTTTGATATCTAGCAATCTGTTGTATTCGGTTACATTGCACCGACTACTCCACCTAAAGACTCTGGAGGAAAGAAAATCTTCAATGATAACTCAAGAGCAATTAATGGAATTCTAGCTAGGTTGAATGACTCTATATGTGTGAAAGTTATGCATTGCAAATTGGCCAAAGAAATCTAGGACAAATTGGAGGCTTTATATGAAGGAGATGACAAAGTCAAAGAAGCCAAACTACAGACCTATAGAACTCAATTTGAAAATCTGAAAATGAAAGAAGAAGAAAATATTGTTGAATACTTTCATAGGGTAGATGAAGTGGTCAACTCAATTAGAGAGGCAGGAGAAGAAGTTACAGATAAACCCATTGTGAAAAAAATACTAAGGTCATAAACGATGAGGTATGATGCAAATATTTCCTTAATTGAAGATAGATCCGATCTAAGCTCACTCACAGTTGACCAACTCCATGGGATTTTTACAACATATGAAATGAGAACAACAAAAGATGAAACAACTTTCAAAGCATCCAAGACAAAGATAAATCTGAAGAAAAAACTTCAATCCTATCATCATGAAGAATCTGATGTGGAGCAAGCTAACTTTATTAGAAAACTTCAGAAAGGATCAAAGAAGTACAAAGGCAAGCTTCCTTTCAAATGTTTTAATTGTGGCAAAGTTGGCCATTTTTCATCCAAGTGTCCCTATCCCAAGGAGGACCCTGAAAATGAAGAAAATAAAACCAGACAACATTAGAAGAAATAAAAATTCAGCTACAAGAAAAAGTTCTACAAAGGGAAAAGGAATTTCTACTCAAAAGAAGAAAACAACAACTTGTCAGAATCTAGTGACAACGATGAATCTGATGATGATGAAGTCCTTTTCTTAGGTCTTGAAGAATCTAATGATATAAAAAAAATTAAACATGAAGGAGTTAGAAGATGAAGAAGAAGTTAATATGGAGGAAGAACTTCTCAGTGCCCTGGATGAATTAAGAAAATACAAAACCAGATATAGACAATTGAAAAGTTTTGTAGTTGAATAAAAAGAAAGGCATGAACAAGATGAAAAGGAGATTGAAAAAATCATGAGCAATCTGAAAAAACAAATCTTAAAATAAAATATGGAAAAGTATCTTAAGGAAAAACAAATAACTTGTGAAAAAATGGAGGCAGAAATAGTTCATCTAAAAAAGAAATTAGATGCAAAAATCATTCAAACAAAATTTGAAAATAGCTCTAAAATATTAGATAAGATTATTACAGCTCGAAGGGATTCTGAAAATAAAAATGGAATAGGTTATTCTCAATAGGAAATCCATGTTAACTCAAAATCTTATGCAGATGCTCTTCGCAGTACATTCAAGAAGAAAAATGAAGAGAAGATAAGTAATGACAAAAGCTCCAGAAAATTACCTCCACTCATCAGGAAATAAGGCAAGACAATACCAAAGATTTTTCACAAAAACAGGTATCCTCACATTTTTCCTGGTTAGTACTATGCTTGCTCTAATTTTGGACACAAAGATATAAATTGTAGAGAATATAAAAAGAAAAATCCAAAGGTTAAGAATTATATCCTTAAGGATAAACAAGAAGAAGTTCAATTTAAGAGCAGAAACTATAACTCTTTTGAAACTCTACAAGAAGGGGACTTACAATGCTTCAAATGTCATAACCATGGAAATAAATCCATTAATTCCAGACTAATGGAAGTCTCAGAACAACCCAAGTTAATTAGAGAGCAGAAGAAACTTTGGAGAGTAAAAACATAAAAAAGGGAATGCCTTATTGCCCTAAAAAATCAAGATGAAAAGGATCTCTGGTATGTTGACAGTGGATGCTCAAAACATATGACATGTAACAAGGACAAGTTTTTAGACTTAAAGAAAAAAAAAGGTAAAGTTACATTTGGTGATAATGCTTCAAGTAACATACTTGGGAAAGGCACTGTGAGCCTGGGAAAAGACAAAGCTAGAAATGTACTACTTGTCAATAAATTGAAGCCTAGTTTATTAAGTGTCAGTCAAACCTGTGATCAAGGACACTTATGTATCTTTGATTCCCAAAAATGTGAAATTAGGAGAGAAGAAACAGGAAAATTAGTTGGTACTGCTCCTAGAACTCCTAAAAATGTATATATACTAGATGCAAAATTAAATGAGGAGTGTCATATAAATTCAGTAGATGAAAGTTAGCTATGGCATAGGAGGTTGGGGCATATTAACTTTGACAATATTGTGAAAGTCAGCAACCTTGGTGCAGTAAGAAACTTGCTAAAAATCATAAAACCCTCAAATGTTATGTGTAAACATTGTCAACTAGGGAAGCAAACTAGGGTAAGGTTCAAAACAAAAGAATACACAACCTCTAAACCTTTAGAACTTATTCACACTGACCTATGTGGACCTACGAGAACAAAAAGTCTACAAGGAGAGTCTTACTTTATGTTGTTCATTGATGACTTTACTAGAATGAGTTGGATATGTTTTCTCAAGGAAAAATCATAAGCACTCAACAAATTCAAAGCTTTTAAAACCCTTTTTGAAAATGAAAGGGAGACAAAAATCAAATGTCTTAGATCAGACAAGGGTGGTGAATTCACGTCAAAAGAATTCAATGTCTTCTGTGAAACTCATGGAATAAAAAGACAATTCTCTGCTACCAGAACACCTCAACAAAATGGAATCGTTGAAAGAAAGAACAGAATAGTTCAGAAAGTTGCAAGGACTATGCTCAATGAAGAAAAATTGCCAGATGGATATTGGAGGGAAGTTGTAAGCACAATTGTATACATATTGAACAGAGGTCATCTCAGGGTTGATAGTGATAAAAATCCTTGTGAACTATGGTTTGGAAGAGCTCCATGAGTGAAGTACTTCAAAGTCTTTCGAAGTAAATGCTACATCAAACGACTAGATGAGAGTCTTGGAAAACTTGATGCCAGATCTGATGAAGGTATTTTTCTTGGATATGAGTCAAACAAAAAGGCATATATATATTACAATATTAGATCACATAAGATTGTTGAAAGTACAGATGTCAAGGTAGATGATCTAAAAACGATAAGGATCAAAAATCAAGAGACCATATCTACAAACAAAGATGAAGATGATGATGAGACATTCAACACACAACTAAAAGAAGTAAAAGAGAATGAAAAATAAAGAGAAGAAGATGGTATGGATACTATTGAAAGTGAAGAAGATAGTGAAGATGGAGAGATAAGAGAAGAATTTCCAGGAAGAGATACAAAGACACCCTCAAGAATTATTCAGAAAAATCATCCTGAAGAACTGAGTATTGGAGATATGAATGATGGAGTGAAAACAAGAAGAACATTGTTGTATCAAACATAATTAGCATTGTTTTCACATATGGAGCCAAGCTCAATCAAAGAGGCATGTAAAGACAAGAACTGGGTTAAAGCTATGAATGAAGAATTGTATCAAATTGAAAGAAATCAAACTTGGGAACTAGTTCCTAGACCAAAAGATAAAAATGTCATTGGAACTAAATGGGTATATAAAAATAAAATGAATGAAGATGGGCAAGTAATCAGGAACAAAGCCAAATTAGTATGCAAAGTTTATGCTCAGGTCGAAGGAGTAGACTATGAAGAAACATTTGCACCTGTAACTATATTAGAGGCAATTAGGATGTTCTTAGCTTTCTCCAGCTATAGAAAATTTAAAGTGTACCAAATGGATGTCAAATAAACATTTCTCAATGGAAATTTAGAAGAGGAAGTCTATATTGAGCAACCAGATGGGTTTCAAATAACCAATAAAAGAGACTATGTTTTCAAATTAAAGAAGGAACTGTATGGATTAAAACAAGCACCCAGAGCATGGAATGCAAGGCTAGACTCTTATTTACAAAAACAAGTCCTCAAAAGGGGATCAGCAGACAACAATATTTATTGCAAAATTTATGGTAATAACTTGATCATTGTGGAAGTGTATGTTGATAATGTCATTTTTGGTAGTAATCAAATAAAAATGAGTGAAGACTTTGCTAAAAATATGCAGCAAGAATTTGAAATGTCTATGCTTGGCGAACTAAATTTCTTCCTTAAATTACAAATAATACAGTCCAAAAGGGGAGTTTTTATCCATCAGTCTAAATATGTTAAGGATATGCTTAAGAGATTCTAGTTAAAGGATTGCAAGCTTGTTAGTACACCTATGAAATTTGGATGAAAACTAAGCAAGGATGATGAGTCCAAAGTTGTAGATACAAAATACTACAGATCAATGATTGGTAGTTTTCTCTATGTAACAGCTTCCAGACCTATCAAGCAAATTGTTGGGATGGTGGCTAGATTCCAAGCAAAACCAAAGGAGAGTCATGTTCAAGATGTAAAAATAATCTTTAGATATTTAAAAGGAACCATAGATCTTGGTTTGTGTTATCCTAGCAAGGACTCACTCACATTAAAATCCTATTTAGATGTTGATTGGGCAGGAAGTATAGATGACAGAAAAAGTACAAGTGGAGGAGCATTCTTTTTGGGAGAATCACTAGTTTCTTGGATAAGAAAGAAACAGTCCTCAATACCTTTGACTAGCATTGAAGATGATTATATTGCAGCAGCAGAATGTTGCACACAAGTGGAATGGATGAAACAAACTCTACAAGACATCAAAATAGTTTTTGAAGAACCCACAATTATCCGCTGTGACAATACAAGTGTGATAAGTCTCTCTAAGAACCTAGTCCAATACTCAAAATAAAAACACATTCCCATAAAATGACACTATCTAAGAGATCAAGCTGAAAACAAGAACATTAAATTGGAATATGTTCCGACATAAGAACAGGTGGCAGATATTTTTACAAAACCCTTAAGAAAAGATATATTTGAATATCTTAGGAAACAATTGGGAGTAATCCTTCTTCCTACCTAAATCTATCAAGGAAATAATGCATCAGTTGGAACCTATCCAAGGGGAGATAGAAATCAACAATAGAAGGTGTTATTCAATTATGACATAAAAAAGATTGATTGCATGAGGCTTTACCACTGGTCAGAGAATCAACTATACAGACAGATCATAGGAGAAGTAACCCTTTTCCATTGATGTCAAAAGGGGAGAGAAACTTCATAAAAACTTCATAAGAGGAAAGCATCATCGCAAGGGGAGTTTTGTATATGAAGTTAGTGTGTTTCCCTCAATGACAAAGGGGGATATTGTTGGACAGATTGTCATTGATGTCAAATAGTCGAATTGATGATCTATTGTTAATAATGAATTACCACATTTGAGATTATCATTGATGTCAAACAGGTATATCAGTAAGTAGAAGATGTCAACAGTGTGCAAAGATCGAAAGAGCAAATAGGAGAAGTGAATACTCGAATGAGTTAAGCTTAGAAGGGTTGGTGTCGAGTTCAGTGAAAGGAGCCATCGATAATCTCGATGGATAGTAGAGATTGTTGGAGACAACAAGAACAAATAGTTGTGGGTCGTTAGATCCAGCATAGCTGCAAGGAGGATAAGCACTGAACTCATTCAAAATCAAAAGATTAGGAGGAGGAGTGACATGGACCGTTATATCCAAATCCAAAAAGGAGGAGTGATGTGGATCGTCAATCCGAAAAAGAGTGGAATATCGGATATCGAGAAATCAAGAGTCAAAAGAAGGGAGGTGCTCTAACCTTTGAAATACTGAAACATGAAATCACGATAAGATAAGGATCATCGATCAGGAGGAGTGACGTGGGTCGTCGATCTGACGAGAGTGGCATACCGGATTTCGGGAATTCAGAAATTGCAAGTTGAGAGAACGGAGCATGCTTCTTGAAATACTGAAACTTGAATTCACGATCCAATCTAGACCATTGGATCGAGAGAGAATCCTAGTCATTGAGCCAGAGGACACATGGCATCGGTTCAGCACTTTGTTGACTGGAAAGTCAAAGATTGGAAGTGCTACCCTTCCAAATAGAGAAATGATAAATCGCGATAGAATCATGCGTCATTGGATCTTGAAAGCATTGGAGGGTTGTTGGATTTGAACCAAGGAAAAAAGACACTGTATACCACGTCAACTAAGGACACGTGGCATAATAAGACACTGACAAGTGTAAAGTTGATATAGCATTTCAGGCACGTGAAAATAATGAATATGTATGACACATGGTAGCCAATAGGCTGGTGACACGTCATTAAGTGACATAAGTGTTTATGTTACTCCGGGAGTCCTACTTTGGAATATTTCACCACTAAGAAAATATTCTATAGTTCGGAAGTCTTGAATGTTGAAACTCTGAAAGGGACATGCGTTAGATGATCCATAGTATCGAGAGTTACCACTTTGAGAGTTTTTCTTTGTAAGAAAAAACTCCAACATCACGAAGTCCCTTTCGGCGTTTCCTCGAATGTTGAAACATTGAAAGGGACTATTGGAGGTCATGAAGATTCGAAGGAAAAATCGACAAAATCTTGGCAGCCACACATCTCAACGCCTGATTAAGACACAACTGTTTGATTAAGGAAAGAAGGGATTGGATTAACGTGGACCGTTGATCTCTTCCATGGAAGAAGCGTGAACTGACTGATCATATCGGCGATATCGCAACCACGAGTTTTGTAAGGAGAAATGTCTCGAAGTCTCGAAGGACGAAACCCTGAAACCTCGTGAGCCATCCATCTAAGTGGGTAATATGAGCCGTTCGAACTGACCAACAATTTCGTGATTGTGAGTTTAGTAAAGTGTGAAGTCACGAAGACTAGAATGTCTAAATGCCGAAACCCCGTCAGTCGTCTATCTCGTCAGGAGAATGAATCGTGGGCATTGAACTAAGAATTTCTCAAATGCTCATTTGGTCTAAATTTCCTTAAGCATGAGGTCACTTCCATTGGTATTGTAAAGAGGTTTGACATTGCAGAGTGTAATGCGTTTTTGAAATTGCTAAGCCAGTGGTTCTATAACGGACGGTCATGTGAAATGGCTTGAAGGAAGCACCTCCACGGAATCTGGTCTCAGTGAAGTAAAAGAGATTTGATATCAAGTATAAAGGATTAAATTGACCCGTGACTGTGATCAATTTATGAAAAACCTTCACGGTATAATGAACCGATACACAATCATGATTAAAAGAGAATAAATCATGAAAAGCATTGATAATGAATAAAAAGGAAAAATAATATTAATTAAAGTTTAATTATCATTTTAAATGAAAAATGTACAATGGTTCAAATAAAGGGACACGATGTTTTAAATTTCACACACGTTTGAAGAGTATATAAATGAGAAAAAGTAGTGAAAGAAAGTGTCTCTGCAGTCCAGAAAAGAAGATCAAAAGCTAAAGTAGATTCCAGGAAAAAAAGATAATACCTATGAATTAAGGGTGGTTGGGTGGTGCAAGGGTATGTTGGTTCCTGCAGAGGGAGTTGGTGCTTCCTTGTCAGTTGTAGTTGACTATACAGGGGATCGTAGCCTCCTACCAGTTGGTGCTGGTAAAAAAGGGTGTGGGTGCATCCTGATCAGTTGGTGTTGATCAAAGAGGAAGTACATCTTCCTCCTAGTAACATGTAAAACAAATTGCAGTTAATAGAAAAGAGTTTGTGGTTTTTCCCATTTGGGTTCCACGATAAAATACTGTGTTAAGATGCTATTTTGCATTAATAAGTAAAAATTGATATAATTTTCTTGTCACTAATTCACCCCCCCTCTCAATAACAAAATCTGATCCTTCAACCCCCTATGTTCTCCAGCTACAACTGGAAGGTGGCTACAACCACTTGTCCTTGCCCTATCCAACCTCCCTGAAATATAAGTTCCAAACGTAGAAACTAAATATGTCACTGAGAAACATGTCGTTGTATACACTTCAACCAATATGATCTGATCACATATACCTCAAACACTATACCATAAGTTTTTACCTCAAACCATGTTCTAGAACCTCACTATTATACAACCTCTATCTGTACCAATAACTTGAGCAACATACCTCAACCAAAATCCCTCAAACATGAACCAATACAAAAATTCAGTAGATCTACCTCAGATCAACTCTACAACAAGCCATACATTCCCAAGAGGGCATCCAATATATTTACAAGGAAAAACCTCAACTTGATTCATAAATTCAACACTACAGATATGAAAACCATACCATTTTTTCTTCTTGTATCATTTTGTTGCCGCGGTTTTGCTGTCGCGAATCCACTGTCGTGATTTTCCTGTCGCACTTTTTCTACTGCGGTTTTTTTGTAGCAATTTTTCTGCCGTAGTTTTCCTACTGCACTTTTTCTACCACACTTTTTCTATCACACTTTTCCTTCTATAGTTTTTCTTCCACGTTTTTTATGCCGCGGTTTACCTCCCACACTTTTTCTTCCGCACTTTTCCTACTACACTTTTTCTTCCGCAGTTTTCCTTCCACACTTTTTCTACCGCACTTTTTCTGCCACATTTTCTCTATCAATAATACCTGCCCAAATAACCTTTCACAAAAATAGATATTCAATGATATTCATGTGTGTTTTGAATGACATGCCCTTGCCTCTTATTTATACTTTTATGTAGCTTCCTCAAGGGGTTACCTTCTAACCATCTTAACCCACTTTCCTTATTTTAGGGTTAACCCACTTATAACCACTTGTCCACTTAACTTAACCACTTTCCATAATTAGTAAGTTCTCCATTAACTTTATTATTTAAATAATTTCTTTTGCATCCTCTTTGACTTATAGTACACTCATCACTTCACTTTATTATCTAAATAATTTTTTCTTTGCAAACACTTTGACTACTTTGACCTTTTGGGGCTTCTAGATGACTCGTGAGGGTTCTCCAACTTCACATGGCCATAACTCTCTAACCGTGAGGAGTTATGTGATGTTCCACATACCACTGGAAATGGAATGACATGTACTATCCATATAGAGTAGTTTTATATGAAAATATATCAAAAATCATACCATTATCCATCAAACAAACTTGGGTCCATTACCCAAACCTTTGTGCTACTAGAATTCACTACTAGACTTTATTCAAGGGTTGACATCAAAGAAAACAAACCCAATTAATCAACAAGTCCTAAAATGGGATAGAGAAAACGAACCTAAGGGAAAACATTCAAAGTTTTAGAATCTATGGCTCAGACCTTTTCAAGTATCCGAGAAAATTGGGATAGGCACGTATCGGTTGCAAAATATGAGGGGGGAACCCGACGCCCTCACGGTGAATGGCCAATCCATAAAACAATATTTATGTTAAATAAACAAATATATATATATATATATATATATATATATATATATATATTATGTATGTGTCTTTCCATGTTATGTTCTGATTAGGATAAATGTGTAGGTTTAGGGTAGACTGATTGGAGTTTCCTTTTTATTTCTATCTTTTCTTTTCAGTATTTTCTTGTAATAAAGTTGTGTTCCGCAAAACACTAGTTGACCCAAATAAATATGGTGTAGAAAACTCTGCTCCTAACTCACGCTTACGTGCAACATAAGAAACATTGGGCAATTTCAATTTTCTTCAAGGAGA
Organism: Picea glauca; assembly: GCA_000966675.3. Taxonomy (NCBI): domain Eukaryota; kingdom Viridiplantae; phylum Streptophyta; class Pinopsida; order Pinales; family Pinaceae; genus Picea; species Picea glauca. Next base: position 836,641 of record JZKD02S0314942.1, read on the forward strand.
TCTATATCTTGTCTTTGTAAAAAAATGACCTTAGTAAGTGATGAAGTGTCTGTCTGGTGGTCTGATAAATCCCAAAGGGAATAGATGGAAAGTTGGAAAGGACCACATGTACCCTTAGAAAAATCTAGGAGGAATTTCATATTAACCATTTCATCTTGTAGATAAAATATGTCCTCTCCCACTCGCTCAGGGCATCTCTGCCAAAAATAAATCAATTATATTACTTAAGTGCAAAGTAGGAGAGGGTATGCAGATAACTCCGTCGAGGCTATGAATGCTCGCTGCTAGCGGAGAAAGGTCTATGATGTTGGGGTGACTCCACCAGGCCTATGGATGTTCACTGGCAGTAGAGCAACGTCGTAGTGAGTGAATGGTTATAACTAGAATATCCTCGAGCCAGTGAATTCCTTACCTAGATCTTTTCAAAAGGGGGTGTGGGTCACAGTCAAGAGGAATGAAGGCAGGATAAGGGTTAAACTCCATAGGTGAACCTGGATTCATGAATCGGGGAAATTGTACATGCATGGATAGGAAATACTTTGATAAAATCAAAGCCAGATAGTTTCTCAACCAGCTTCTACATGAGCTAATCCCAAAGGAAGGAACAAAGATTCTGCTTTCACCCAAAGAATCACCATTTGTTGAGAACTCAACACACCCTAAAATCTTTCATGAAATTTTATCTCTTTTGGGTACCACTTGTTTTCTTTTGTTTTTCTTTCTGAATTGAGTCCAGTGTGGAGGGATTGCTGATTTTGTTTTTCATGTCTCTTTATCAATCAAATCGAATATTTTTGAACCTGTTAATGCGAAACCTTTGTGTTTAAAAGAACTTGCCAGTCTAACTAAGAATCTGCAGGTAAATTGTGACTAGAGCTCTTATGTTCATCTTTGAAAAAATATGATCAAGTAAAATGATCCCAATGGTAACAATAATCATCGATCGTCGATCCATTATCGGCATTGGTAAAAGGAAAAGTAAATTTGTGCTAGTTGTTCACAAAGGAGATTCAGGAATTGGTCGATTTCCCATCAGCGTCGGTGAAATAAGAGAGGTCGAAAGATTGACATGGGCCATAACAAACCCCCGATAGGTAATTACAGATGCATTTGTTTGGGGTCGGTGAAATCTCAAAGGGTTAAATCAATTAAAATTTCCGCAGATCGTCGATCGTCGATCCCTGATGCACTTTCATCATTGGCAAAATTCAAGGGGGTTAATCCGAGAACACTTGTTTAAAAAAAATTCCAATCGTCGATATGTTGATGGGTCTTAAATCTCTTGACTCAATAGTAGGAACCGAACCCACCACCGAGGTCCAATTAGACTCTGCAACACTTAATAATGGAATGGTTCTCCAGATCTTGCAAACTGGCCAAATTATCAATGGGCTTTACATTTTTTTGTGAAGGCTCTTCCTTCAGTTTGTACTATTCTCTTTTGTATATTTTCTCTTGGGTGGGACCGATATGAGATGTAAGCTAGTATAAACCAACTTGGAAAAAACAATGGAAATGATCTTAACAAAGGGGAAGAGGTTGAACTTGGGATAACCGGCTACTCAAGCATGCAGACAACAATTTTATACCACAGGCCTAGTACTAATACATTAACCATGTGAGCATCAAATTACTGTCTGAGATACTAACTACAAGAAATAAAAATCATATGCAATGAGATAATGGAAAGAAAATTAATTCATCTATCAGAACCCTTCATCACATAATAACACAATGATTCATCTTCATCATTAAATCAAATAACAACAAAAAATTGCACCAGATAACTTAACAACAAAATTAATTGCTCTTACTCATTACAACATCATTCATGAAACAGGATATGAAATAGTTCTTATCCACGTCCAATCACACATGCAGTTGATGAAAATAACTTGTCTTTGGTCTAGAAGGACTTATCAATTCAAAGAAGCTTCAAAATAATTCTTAACAACCAGAAAGAAAGAGTTCTTGCAACAACCATCGACCTCTAACTAATTGGTCGATGACTTTATTTATAATCTAAAGTTCAACTGAAAACAACGGCTAAGTGCAGTTTAAGAAAAGAAAAATATTCCACATGGCATCATCTTCTAACAGTTTCTTTAATAGTCAACTCAAGATAGTTCTCTAAAAGGATGAATTTTCTCATACTTGGACCAACTGATATATAGATTGTCGCAGGTTTGAGCCCATGGTAACCTGTGCTGCTCCATTGGAGCCGCATGTATCCCTTTGATGTCCATCTCATGCATATGGTACTTCGCCAGACTCGATTTTAACTGATGTAGCATCGTTCGATCTCTAATCAGGTGGTCCATAAATCGTTTCACTTGCCCGAGTACCGCGTCGGTCATCTTCACAAGCTCTTTGGCCCACAGTGAATCTTGCTTGGCATGCGACTCGACTATGTTGCACAAGTCAACAAAGTTTTCGGGGGTGCCGAAATCGGGGAGTCTGATATCCTTCATTGCTTTGTTGATTTTTCCCCACTGTTTCTCGCATATGACCCATTGCTTTTGAATTTCTCGGCATGGGTCCTAAGACATCTTAGCCCAATACTCGGCTAATCGTTTCATGCAATTAATATTTCTTTTGCCTAACATCTAGATTCCATGTTCTTCTTTGTCTCAGCCCTGCTAGACTGCATCAATGTACTTGAGTCTTTCTACTACTTGTTGCACCTTTTGGTACCATCACTCCATGTCCTTTCATGTTGCGAGCACCATGAGATTGTCCTCCTGGAAATCAGCTATATTTGTTGTAAAAATGTGTCGCTCTTTCGTGAATTGTTTGTAAGCTTCTTCGAACTTGCTTCTTGGATATACTGCAGTCTGGGTGGCTCCCTGGTAGTGGGTTTCTTTAGAGGCATTGTTCCTGTAGTGCTTACTAAAATTGTTGTTTTAATACTCACTAGACCTTGGAAGCTTTCTCTGGATCGCTTGTCTTGCTCCTCTAGGTGATCTGAACTTATTTGCGCGCAGAATGAGCTCATACACAATGAATCAAAAGAATATAACGGGGGAGATCCTACCAGTTGTATCAACTCGTTAATACGAGTAATTGATGCAATTCAAAACAAACTACAATCGAATCTCTATAAATAAATTCTACATTGGTTGATGGCAGAGGCACGGAGGAAAATGCATTGTATCGGGAGGCTTAAATGGTCTTTTTGGTTTACGCATGAATTAGCAACTAATGCACTATCCTGGAATTAATTAACCCTTTAAATGTGTCATATCTAGTGAATCTTAGAGCTAAAACATCCCATCACGTCGTATTTCTCAGTGGATAGGTCAGGGATCAACGATGCCTTGCGTATGTTTCTGTTGGTATCCTTCTTAGAAAACTTTCAATGTTGACAGGTTTCGACGAACGACCTGGGTGGTAACATAAAAATCAGGAGACTAATGCGGATGAGTACCGGGGATTGGTGATTAGGGATTTGTTCAAGCGTGTGGTTTCCTTGCAGGTTACATATTCATAAATCCCTGATGTTGAAAACATTTCGACAGTTGGCGATCAGAGATATCCTTCCTTTACTCGCGCGATGCTTACTCTCTTCAAAAATTCCCGACACCTACGAGGGTCGGTCATCGACAATATTCTTTTGTAGTGTCTGTCGTGAAATTAAGATTTTCATCTATCGATGCCAATGGAGGTCGAGGCTCGGCTATTTTGGTCCTCTTGGGTGGAATTTTTCATCTCTAATCCTTCCTGATGCCGAATTCCTTTAGTACGTTGGGGAGAAATTTCGGTTGTCGGTTCTTTAATCAAATGTTAATCTTTGTTAATTCATGATGATTTTCGCTTGCCCGAACAACTTTGAAAGACTTTAAATGAAAAAATAGAACGAGAAAAGGAAACATTTTCATACTAAGATCGAATTAGAAATTCAAAAGAGATCAAGTGGTACCCAAAAGTGAAATTTGACATAGACTTTTAGGGTGTGTTGAGTGCTCAACAAATGGCGATTCACTGGGTGAAAGAAGAATGTTTGTTCCTTCCTCAGGGCTTGGCTGATACAGAAGAAGGTGAAGAACTTAACTGGTTTTGAATATAAGCCTCTTTTACCCTTTCATTTTAAAATTATTTGGTTGATGCTTCTGGGTCTTCCCATGGGGTTTTAAACTTTATTCCTCCTTTGTTTCCTGTAACCCTGACTCATGCCCTTTTTTACAAAAGTTTAGCAAAAAATTCACTGGTGTGAAGCCTTTAGTTACCTCTACTCACTTGCTTTGGTGTCACTCCACTGCCAGCGAGCGTCCATAGCCTCGACGGAGTCACCCCAACATCAAAGACATTGCTTCACTGCCAGTGAGTTTATATAGCCCCGCCAGAGATATCTACATACCCTCTCCTACTATTCACTCTTTTGATAATATCAATTTTATTTCAGCATGATTCCCTAAGCGAGCGGTAGAGGATGATGTCTGTTTATTTTAAAAGGTGAGATGGTTAAGGTGGATCCTTTTCTAGATTTTTCTTCTGGGTTCATGTACTCCTTTCCATATTTCCTTCTCTCCCTTAAGGCCTTACCAAACCACCAACCAGATTCTTCTAACATTTCTCCAAAGTTGTTCATTTACACAGGCTAGATAGAGAACCCCTCAAAGCAACCACAAGCTCTATTGATACTAAGAGGGGGGTGAATCAGTATCAAGTACAATTTAAAACTTTTTTCAACTTATACTTAAACCATTCAACTATATCCAATGAGCAATGAACAATAGTATAAGAGTTACA
>JZKD02S0314942.1:867112-896560 GCA_000966675.3 Picea glauca
AACATCGCGCTCAGATCTATGGTCCAGTGGCAGTTGCATCGATGGATGGCTGATGGTATTTTTTGGACCCCCCCGACTGGTCTGCTTTTAACGATGGGGGGGAGTGGGGGGGGGGGTCCGGAATTGACTGTTTTTTCTGGCGGGCCCTTTTCTCTACATGGGAAGAATCCATTGGTACAGACTCCCACCACGTACCACTCATCATTTTTTGACATACCCCCCGTCGCCCCATGACATCATTTTCCACTTTTTTCCCTAAATATCACATCTCATAACTTTGTTAGTCCACTCCCCACTTTTCACATGTTACAAGTCCCTTCATCATGGTCAATTACCAATCAAAACCCTCCACATCACCCTGTCATACTTGTGATTCATTGCTACCTGCCATCTCATGCTCTAAAGGACTTGTTGGCCATTTATTACTGCCTAATATTCTGTTATCATGTTGATCTGTCTCCTGCACCAAATGGGTATCCGCTTGCTCAAAACTACCATTTTTCCTTCATTCTCCCACTGTTTACTTTGTCCATCACACCAGAGTATTTTTCCCGTCTCCTCTCTATTTCAGTCATCCCCACTAACATTTTGTTTGACTTGCAGGTATTTTCACAGTGATGGTGCCAAAATCCAAGAAAGCAGAAGCCGAGGAAAATTCTTTCCTCCCGCCTCCGGTTGACCTCGACAGGATCCATTTGGTCAACAAAGATCATTTAATCGCAAACACCAGGTGCGAATTTGACTTCGCAGATTTGCAGTCATGGCTAAAAGATGTTTTCTTAGATCAGAGTGATGAAATTGGGCTCTAGGAATCCAACCTTTCTCTATATATTTTCCCCCAGGTTCACAATTTCCCTGAATTTTCCCTCAAATGCCAGGCTCATTACATCCCCGACCAGAGAGCCATACTATCTTCATCAGGAGAAACTATTTTCTTCATCACACCTGAGGCCATTGATCATATGATGCAGATACCCAGAACTAAATTTGCCTCCCCTTTCAATCTCAAAGTCATCACGGAGTTGTACCAGAAATTATCATTCCCTCAAAGAGCCCAGATTTTCGAGATTTTCCTCCCTCAGGCTGCTCAGCTCCCCAAGACAAATCCCCCGTACCCTTCCTCCCTGTTCTCAGTAAAGGGAAACCAAATCATTTCGTCGCTCTGTGCTCTACTTGGTTATTTTTCTGACCAATGGGTGGATGAACCCATACTGGGTTTTCTATCCATTTTCTCCACAGAAGAAAGACCCACCACGCAATTCGACTACAACACTTTCCTGGCGAACAGTATTCACGAGCAATTCTTAAATTTCATCTTAGAAGGCATGTTACGGTATTCCTCAATACTGGCCTACATGTTCACTTTCTTTCAAGCAGACAGGTTCTCCTTTTCAATGCAGAAAATGGACAAGGACGAGAGGTCGCAGGCAGTAACATCTTGGACTTCACTACTCAGACAAAATTCAATAGATTTCAGTTTCAAATAGTTTATCGAGCAGTTCTACCATCCTGTGGTGAGCATGCTCAGTGGAAGACCTGAACCAAGAATAAATGAGGAAATTCAGAAGATTTTACATCTCTCAGACCTTGCAAAAACCGGAGATTGGTATCTTTACCAAAACCACACTAAGATCAGAGTATATGGATGCGAGTTGGCTCCATACAAATTGCTCAAGTATCTACCCATAAGGATATTTGCCCTGGAGTATATAAGGCAAATGATTAACTCATATGACATACATTTTGTGTCTCTGAAAAAGAAACAACAACTTAGAATTAAAGGGAAAACATGGTCTTTCATCTGTAAAAGCCGAGGCGTCGGGGAGGAAGAAGACATATTTTTGAAATAAATGAAGTTTCAGGTTAGTTTCATATGGCACTATCATCCATGCGGGACAATTTATGAGATGAGCGTTAAAAATAAAAATGTTCCATATGTTCATACACCCAAACCTGAGATAGAAAAGTTCACAAATCAAATAGAATGGGAGTCAAACACTCTAGTTGAGATAGAACAGTAGATCCCTCCGGTTATCATCTCACAGACTGCTACACCACAGGTTCCCAAGGAAAAAAAGACCCAGGATGGATACTTCACCTTCCGGCTCTGAAGTCTCGGCTGAAGATTTCAAATTACACACCAAAAGGCCAAAAGCCAGTCATACACCTGACACGGCTGGTGAAAAGGGAATCCAATCCACTGCAACTATGAAATATGATTGGTCACTTCTTAGCACCAGCAACAAGCAGATCATGTCTACATTTTGGTCCAAGAATCCCACGAATACTCCATTAGTCGACCAGCTGAGTAAATTAGGACCAAAGTTGAGTGTTTTTGAGAAGTATGACCCGATCAAAAAGAGAAATTAGACGCTAACCAATAGTACTTGTGCTCAATTTTGGAAACAGACATCAACGACACAAAACAGATTGTTATCTACATTCGATACAAAGAAGGGTAGAATGCACATGGCATTTATGCTGGGACAAGTGCCAGACCCAAAAGTAATCACTGATTACAAAAGGGAAACATTTAAGTTTCATATTAAGGATGTGCATCCTGTTGATCAAATGGACCTACACAAGCAAACTTGGGAAATGGTTTTTTCCACGTTGGCAAATGATTCTACTACTGCCGCTAAATTGCAGGGATCTCTGAGCAATGTCCAGACATGGATGAAATTAGAAAAAAAATCATCCTTTGCAAAGGATAACAGAATTAAGATGTTGGAAGAATTGGTCCTCAAGATCGGGTATGACCCCTCGAATGTGAAAGCAGTCGAGGAGATGCTTAAAAAGAAATATGTCGATATAGCATCTCTGAGGAAACAGTTGAAACTGCCACCAACGGAAGATGCACAGGCAAAGGAGATAGTCGAGACAGAACGTGAAAAGGATGAGATGCTCAAGTTGATCATGGAGAAGAATGCACAGTTGAAAGAGATGGAAGCAGAACTGGAAAAATTAGTGAAAGAGAAGGAACAATCAAAGCCCATGGAAGTCATTCCATTGAGTGCAGTTCCACTCACAGGAATAAGAACAACATCTGCAGCAGAAATTCCCTTAGCAACTCCACTGATAGCTCTGGAGAAGACAGTAGAACTGGCAAAATCCATGGAAGAGATGAATTTGCAAGAAACAGATATTAGCAGACTTAGAAAGGAAGTTGAGAACCTTTAGGAACTCAAGTCTTCTTACCAAACCAGTTACTCCAAGGAGAAACAAACATCAGACAAGCTCAAACAGGAATTGCAACAGCTTCAAAAGAAAACAGTGGCAGGAAAAACACTTGTTGAGGTCAAGGAAAGTGTCTAGATGGATATCACCAAGTCCGTAAATGAAATTTGGCCTATGGTACAAATCATGTTCGAGCAAAATGAACTAGTGCAAAGAAGCAAGGAGGCTATTGAGAAAATAATAGCAAAACTAGGAGAGATGCCCACAAAAGCCAATGAGATCATCAAATTTCTAAATTCAAAAACCAAAGAAGAGTTAGAGGATTTAAAAATTGAAGATAGGACAGAAACTATCCTTCAGGTCAAGAGGGTCCCGACCAAAAGAGGACTGATGCTACAGCTGGAGGAAAAATTCCAGACTATGGACATAGGAGTGCAAAGATTTTTTAGCAAAATTGAAGCTCTGCAGAACAAAGGCCTCCCTAGCTTAAGGGTCATAAATGACAAGTTAATGACATTGTCTGATTATAAAAGGAAACTAGCCACCGTGGCTAAAGATAGTTCGAAATTCTCGGGAATATAGGGAATTATCACAAACAAAGCGTTCTTAGAATCTTTACAGTTAGACATTAGCATACAGCACAAGATCCGGTACATTTTCATCGTCAAGCCAACTTTTGCCAAATATAAAGAGATGGATGAAGTATACCAAAGACTACTCAAAATCGTCGTTCCCAGTGACCTTCGATGGGAAGAGATATGCAATTTGATCAAGTAAGAACTGAGGTGTCCAAGTCCAGTCAACAATCCAATCAGGCGAAGTCATGCAGAGGACTCACCAACGGTTTACCCTAGAAAACATCATGAAGATTTCAACACATCATCAAACAGTTCCTGAATTTTTGTATCTTGTTCAGTTAGTTAGCTAAATTTAGAACCGCCACGTCCTGATCTTTAATGACAGGATCGTATGTAATTTTTTATTATATATACTTCAAAATTTGAAGTACCAAGGGCTGATCTTTACGCCCTATAAACCAGAAAGACTGTAATTTTTATCAAGAGATCTTCCAGTAATACAAAGGGACGTTTCACAGGATTCTCATGTGTTATTCATTGGTGATGTTTTCTTTTCTATGTTAAATGTTTTTCTCCCTCAGTTGTCATATTTTTTTCTAATCTAATCTTTTAAAGTAGCGCATGTTGCAGGATTTATCTTTGTATACCTTGTTTCCGACTTTGAAAGATCTTAATGTTTATCTTTTTGATATTACAGTGAAGAAATTCTTAAATGCTTCTTTACTTTAATTGATATTCTCATATTTTCTGCTATTCATCACTTTACTGCTAAAGAATCCAATGAATGCATTATCTTTCCCTGTGAAAAGAATCTTTTAGTTTATGTTTAGATATCTATCTTTTTAATACAGACCCCATAGCCCAAAGGAGGTGTAAAACACTTTCATCCAACTTAACAAAAACAACAACAAACTATTCAATCTTATTTTATTTAACTAGCCTAATATCTCAAAGTTAAAACATAGCTAAATCATACAGAGAGATCCATCTCTGAAGCTGGTAGGGATAGATTCTAGTTTCAAAGTGATTGGATAAAGTTACCTCTTGTAAATTTCTTCTACTCTGACAACCTCTGGGAATTTACAGAGCATTAACATAGTGGCGACCATACTGGGGAAAAAATAAACATTCAACCCCACGTTTTCTTTTTCCATAGAAGAAAACTTTGTTTCTGAACAAATTATAAATCTGTGAAAGAAATAATGTTCAGAGGTTGTTAAATGCTTGTACATAGTAATTTTGGATTCATAAAAATAAAAATATTTAAAAATTAAAAAATCTGGCTTCAAAAAGAGCTTATACTGGATCCCACCCAGACCCAGAACCTGCAATAGCAACTGATAATCCAGAACAGTTACTTAAAAAGAATACCATTGCAGAACATTCAGGGAGTCATAGTCCCCTTCGCAGGTCCCCTTCTTTTCCAGAGGAACTTGTTTCCCTTCAAGATCTCGACTTTGACACCATTTTTGAAAAAAGCCTGTTTAGAATGAAATCTGATAGCTTTATGACTGAAACCATTTTAGATACAACCATCCTACAACCTCGGACCCCTGAAATACTATCTCCCACTGCAAAACCTCAAACCGTTCACTCTGTGCCAGCCAGTCCCTCATCCTCTTCATTTTCTTCCACCGCCCCACCTATCATCCAGGTTGTTGTCTCGCCCCCTCCACCTATCATGGCAGCCAGATATGCCCCCTTGGCTTTGGCCGCACCTCTACACGATATGCCCTAGTATTATCAAATGAGACTCCCACAGTTCGATGGTACAGAGCCCTTGAACGCACAGCAACACGTTGATAAAATGAATGACTATTTTGACTTACAAGAAGTGGATGAAGTTGACGTTCAAATGAGACTTATTGCTCAAAGTATGACTAGGGATGTTAATAAATGGTACAAAGGCTTATGAGATGCTTTAGTGTTCGACCTTACAGCATTTCAAAGAAGTTTTCTGGACATATGGGAGGTAAAGAAAAATCCTCTCCAGATCTTGTCAGAATATGAAAACATCAGAAGGAATCAAGAAGAGACAGTACAAGACTATTGCACCCTCTTCAACAATCTGTGCAATGTGATTCCACCGATATTAAACCCCCACAAGGTTTAGCACTAATAAAATTCCTTGACAGTTTTGATGCTAATATGTCATATCAATTAAGGGAAAGAAACTCCACCACCCTAGAGGACATGCAGAAAAGCGCAATAACTGTAGAGGCCAACCTGTTGGCTAAAAGGGCACGGTAGAGGATGGAAAGGAGAGTCATGATTAAAGAGGAACCTTCCACATCTTCTTCTGATGCCAAACTATATTCCTTAGCTAGAGAAATGGAAAGGATGATGGAGAGACTTATTGTAGCCGAAAGAAATCCTCCTAGAGAAAACCAACCTGCTCCACAAATTCGAAATCCTAATTTCAGAAGAAATCCTCCTCAAATCAGGTAAAGAGATCCTAGGGATCAAAGAGAACAGAGAGGTCCTAATCAACAGATCAGACCACCCCTACAGGAAAATTATGTCGATGAAGGTGAAAAGGTAATTGAATAATTAGAAGACACACACATAAACCTCATGGGCATTCACGATAATGAAGCCTTTTTCCTTACTCAGGAAGAGCAATAACTTTTTCTTCTTTCTCAAACAGAGTTGAGTGAGGAATCCGAAGAGACCAAATAGCAGGTATTTGAAAATGCCATTATGGAGGTACACAGGCAGTACAATCTGCGAAGTAAAAAGATAGATGAAAATTCCCCAAAAAAGATAACCGAAACGAAGAAAACAATCGAAACCAAGAAAGCTCATGAACCTTCTACCAAAAAGATCCCCGAGAAAGGTAATGCTAAAAAATACAGCAAAAAGAAACCTTACCATTTTACAAAGATCAACACAGACTAAGGTTTCATCAACCAACCGACCGAACACTTCCGCCCAGAAAACTATGGTGTATAGATCAGAATTGTTGAGCCAAAGTAGAGCACCTACTCCTTTCAGCCTCGAAGGGGAATTAGCCAAAGTGAAAATTACCATTCCCCTTTCCGAGTTGATGAGTAAGAACGCTTACCGATCGCAGGTGATCAAAGCACTGAGAATTGAGCCTGATATAGGCACAAAGGCCTTAACCGTTGAATCGACGAATCATTTGGAAACGGTAAATATTACCAATGACCAAATTGAACTCTTGTTTGGCCCTGAAGTTGATGGTCAAACTAACACTGGTGTTGTCGCTGCTTTTTACATCAGCCTTAATATACACGACTTGATTCTGCACAATGCTATGTTAGATTCAGGTGCTTCCCATAACCTGATGCCTAAAGCAGTGATGGAAAAACTGGGACTTGGGGTCACCAGACCTTACAAGGATTTACATTCTTTTGACTCTAGCAAAGTCATATGTATCGGGTTGATCAAGGACTTATGTATCACCCTAGTTCAGATTCTAGCAAAAATCATGGTTATGGATGTTGTAGTCGCAGACATTCCCCTGAAATATGGCATGTTGTTGTCCAGGTCTTGGGGGTCCAAGTTGAAAGGCACTTTGCAGTTGGATATGTCATATGCCAGCACCCCAGTATTCAGAAAAAAGAGAAAACTATACCGAGAGACATTGATGAAATATATGGTGAGCAGCCATGAAAATCCCCATAACTATCCTCTGTACTTTGCACACTCCAATCTAGATTCTTTCATCCTATATAACGATGGCAATATGGGAGAACAAATCACTCAGATGGAAGAAGATACACCTAATCCAAAAGAAGGCCATGAAATCACTGGGGCAGAAAGGAAGGAAAATGTAATAAGTGAAGAATTGCCAGCAGATTTTTGGAGCATGGACTTCGATGGAGTTGTAAGCAAAGAAGGAGTTGGAGCAGGAGTTTGGTTGCATAATCACAAATCCAGGTATTCGGAAAACCATTCTTACAAACTGAATTTTCAATTCACTAATAACATAGACGAGTATGAAGCTTTGATGCTCGGCCTAAAACTACTAAAGAAGGTTGGTTCCAAACAAATCATGGTAAGAGGCGATTCTGAATTAATTATCAAACAAATTAAAGTTGAGTATGCAGCAAAACATCCCAGGCTTAGAGCTTATAGAAATGTTGTTTTTGATGCCCTTCAATGTTTCACTGAAGTTGATTTGCAGGTGATGCCTAGGGGACAGAACATTTTAGAAGATGGGTTAGCTACATCAACAGCTACATGCAAGATACATTTTCGTTCCACTCACCCATACATGGTGGACGTGAAGTGCAGACCGACTATCTCGAACAACATCAGATACTAGCAAGTATTTGGGAATGATGATATAATTGAAGATTTTCTACAATCCAAAAATGATTTCGACTGTACAAACATAGACTTAGAAAATGATGATGAAAATGTGAATAAATCTATTTTTGGAAATGATAGTGTAAATAAAATAGATTCAGGAGAGTTAGGTGAAGATGAGATAGAATCTGATGTTTTGCATTTAAAGAGTAATGTTTTACCTAGGGGTTTAGTTCCGTTAGAAGACTTATTTGATTTTAATGATGTAGATAAAAAACCTAAAATTGAAGCCAGTGGTAAAGAGGTTGAAGACTGTAACATAGGGAAATAAGAGAAACCCAGGATAGTAAAACTTTCCAAATCCTTACCCCCTGAGCAGAAACTCAAATACATTGAACTTTTCAAGGAATATGCGGATGTGTTTTCTTAGGGATATGAAGATTTAAAATCTTACGACACGAGCATCATACAGCATAGGATCCCGATAAAAGAAGATCAAAAACCTTTCAGACAGAAACTTAGGAGAATCAATCCAAAGTTACTTCCCCTGATAGAAAAAGAAATTAAAAATATGTATGATGCTAAAATCAGAGTCCCCTAACGATTTCCAAATGGGTTTCAAATCTGGTCCCAACCCGAAAGAAAACTAGGGAAATCAGGCTTTGCATTGATTTCTGAAACCTGAACAAGGTTTCCCTAAAAGAAAACTACCCATTGCCAAAAATGGACCACATATTACAAAAGGTAGTTGGATCCGGCCGAATCTCCTTACTGGATGGTTTCTCAGGCTATAACCAAGTTCTCGTTCACCCAGATGACTAAGAGAAAATAGCCTTCATGACACCTTGGGGTACCTTCATGTACGTGAAAATTCCTTTCGGGTTGATGAACGTTGGGGCCACTTTCCAGAGAGCGATGGACATCGCTTTTGTGGAAGAACTTGGCAGATTTATTGTCATTTATATAGACGATGTAACTGTTTATTCCCAATTCAATGATGAGCACTTACGACATCTCAGATGAGTGTTTGAGAAATGCAAGAAATTTGGGATTTCTCTGAATCCTAAGAAAATCCTTTTCGGATTAGAGGAAGGTAAATTGTTGGGGTACATAATCTCTAAGGAAGGAATTAAGATAGATCCTAGCAGAATAGAAACCATTCAGAAACTGGAACACCCAAGGAATATCAAAGAGTTACAATCTTCCATTTGAAAAATAAACTTTCTAAGAAGATTCATACCTAACCTCGCTGAGCTTCTCAGGAATATCACCAACATGTTAAAAAAGGAAACAAAAATAAAATGGGACTCTGAATCCAAGCAGTGTTTTGAACAAGTTAAACATGCACTCACACAGGCTCCAGCCTTGATCAGTCTTGACTTCACCAAGGATTTTTACCTTTTTTCTTTCTCTTTTGAACATACCATTGCAGCAGTATTACTACAGAAAAATAGCGAAGGGTATGAACAGCGCATAGCCTTTTTCAGTAGAGAAACAAGCTTTTGCCTTGGTAAAATCCATAAAAGATTTTAGAGTATATATTTTCCATTCCCACACCATTGCATATGTTCTGAATGCAGTAGTGAAGGACATTTTAACCCAAGACAATACAGATGGAAGAAGAGGAAAATGGATTGCTATCATTCTAAATTATGACATAGAGATTAAGCCTACTAAACTGATTAAGGTCAAGGTCTAGCAAAGTTAATGGCTAAATCCAATTTCCATGAGCTTGATATTAATTTCTTAGCTATAGTAGATGAACAGGGAGAGCAGGCGACTCCAAACGTGAAAGAGGTATTTCTGAGCTCTCCATGCTACACAGACCTGATATTTTTTTTGCATAAGTTACAAGCTCCCCCTGGTCTAACCAAAACTAAAGCTAGGTTTTTGAAATTGAAAGCATTAAAATTTTGCATTCTAGAAGGCAATCTCGATTGGAAGGATCCTAGAGGTATTTTGTTGAATTGTCTGTTAAAAGATGAAGCTGGCAAAGTATTGCAGGATTTTCATGCAGGAGACTGTGGTGGTCACCTGAGATGGAATACCACATCTAATAAAATTCTCAGAGCTGGGTTCTATTGGCCTACACTATTTTTTGATGTGCATCAGAAGGTGACTTCGTGTCATAAATGGCAGGTGTTCGAGGGCAAAAGGAAGCTCCTCCCTTTTCACCTAAAAACAATCTCTGTTGAAGCTCCTTTCCAGCAATGGGGATTAGACTTTATCGGAGAAATACATCCTCCCTCTTTGGGCCAGCACAGGTGGATTCTTACTACTACGGACTATTTCACAAAATGGATTGAAGTTGTACCAAGCATGCAAGCTACTGATTTTGTCATTATTAAATTTCTAGAAAATAATATCTTGTCTCATTTTGGGTGTCCAAGAAAAATCATAACTGACAATGTAGTTGTTTTCCATTCTAATAAGCTCATAGATTTTTACAACCAGTATCATATTGGTTTGGGACATTCCACATCTTATTACCCTCATGGAAATGGGTTGGTGGAGTCATCAAATAAAACCCTGGTGAACATTATTAATAAGACGTTGTAAGAAAACAAAAAGGCATGGCATAACAAGCTGGTTTTCGCATTGTGGGCCGACAGACTGACCACCAAGAGGTCAATTGGTATGTCTCCATATCAGTTGGTCTATGGCACTAAAGCAGTTTTTCCTACCTCCTTAGGGGTTCCTGTCATGAAACTATTGCAAGAGATGCAAGCCAAGTCGAACGAATCCCAAAGAAGGATAAACCAGATGATCCACTTGCAGCAGTTCAGAGAAGAAGTATACAACAAAACTCAGGTTGTCCAGGAGAGCATAAAAAAGATATTTGATAAAATAACTAAAGAAGATGACTTTGAGCTACGTGATTTGGGTCTGAGGTGGGATGCTCGAAATGAAGATAAGGGGGAGCATGGAAAATTCGACAGTCTATGGAAGGGACCTTACATGATTCAAGAATTTAGAGGAAATAATGTTTTCCTGCTCAACAATAGTGATGGGACCAATCTGCCAAGAGGACTTGTGAATGGAATAATGTTGAAGCACTATTCACCTTCTCAGTAGGGACCTTCAGTCACACCTTTCCATTGTACAAATCATTTCATTTTTCTTACAAGTTTTGAGTGAATAACTTTGATCAGATGGTTGAAGCCCGCAGAGAAGGCCCTAAGCCACTGAACATTGTCATCAAATTTTCAAAAATAAAACAAATCATACAACAAAGGCAACTATGGAAAAAAAAATTCAGAACATCAGGAAACAGGATTCTTGGCACTTCACAAGGAGAGTACAATCCCCAGGTGGAGCCACTATTATAACCCTATAATTTATAGGATCAAATGGTGACTGAAAATTTTATCCTTTTATTGTTTTGGTTGCCAAATGATTTTTCATTCTGCCAATAATTTGAGAAAAAATAAAAGAAAAGAAAGAAAAAAAAAGAAAGGAAAAAGAAAAAGAAAAAGAATAAAAGAGGGCATAAAAGAAACTTATATAAAGCCCCATGCAATAACAATGACTTGGTCCATATAGTTTAAGCATGGCCAAGTCCTTTAAATTGATGTTGATAGGAGTAGTGAATAATCTTGGCTAAACTGTTTAATCTTAGCCAAGCAAATTAGGTTAGCTAGTGAATAAATTTGACCAAACTGCCTAATTTTGGTCAAATAACCCTAGGATAGAGTAAATTCTTAGTCCAATAGTTTAATCTGGGCTAAATGTCATAGGCAATTAGGTTAGAACATAGGGTAGTTTGCTTTATCTCAATAAAACATGCATGATGATCGATGTTGAACCCTATCTTTGATGTTTGAAAGTTGAATGTCTAACCCCATGGTGATAAAAATAGGGAAAGCTTGGACAAACCCACTTAAAATGCTTATCCTAATTTCTCATAGAAAAAATGAGTTTGTGCTCACAATTTAAAGAAAGCGCATAGATGAATGGCTGAGGTGCTGGCACCGAGATCTACGGTTGATAAGTTTATTCGGACCCCATCCCCCCCGACCGTTCTACCTTTAACAGTGCGGGGGGAGGGGTCCGGAATCATATTTAACAAAGGTGTGCATCTAAACGGCTAAGGCATTGGCGCCTAGATCCACGATTGAGATTGAATTTCAGACCCCCTGACCGTTCTTCTTTTAATGGTGGGGGGAGGTGTCCAGAATGTTGGTTAAACATCGCGCTTAGATCTATACTCCAATGACAGGCGCACCAATGGATGGCTGATGGTATTTTTCGGACCCCCCCACCGGTCTACTTTTAATGATTGGGGGGGGGGCATCTGGAATGGGGTGTTTTTTCTGGCGGGCCCTTTTCTCTATGTGGTAGGAATCCATTGGTCCAGACTCCCACCATGTACCACTCATCATTTTCCACTTTTTCCCCTAAATATCACATCTCATAACTTTATCAGTCCACTTCCCCATGTTCACACGTTACAAGTCCCTTCATCATGGTCAATTCCCAATCAACACCCTCCACGTCACCCTGTCGTACTTGTCATTCGTTGCTACCTGCCATCTCACGCTTTAAAGGACCCGTTGGCCATTTATTATTGGATAACTTATATGTTAGCCTGCGGATCTGTCTTTCGCACCCAACGGGTATCCACTTTCTCAAAACTACCATTTTTCCTTCATTCTCCCATTGTTTACTTTTTCCATCGCACCAGAGAATTTTTTCATGTCTCCTCTCCGTTTCAGTCAGCCGTCCAAAACCACAGTCATCGCCACTAACGTTTTGTTTGACTTGTAGGTATTTTCATAGTGATGGCACCAAATTCCAAGGAAGCAGAATCCGAGGAAAATCCTTTCCTCCCACCTCCCGTCGACCTCGACAAGATCCATTTGGCCGACAAAGATCATTTAATCACAGACACCAAGTGCAAATTTGACTTCGCGGATTTGCAGTCATGGATAAAATATGTTTTCTTAGATTAGAGCGATGAAATTGGGCTCTGGGAATCCAACCTTCCTCTGTATATTTTCCCCTAGGTTCACCATTTCCCTGAATTTTCCCTCAAATGCCAGGCTCATTACATCCCCGACCAAAGAGCCATACTATCTTCATCAAGAGAAACTCTTTTCTTCATCATGTCTGAGGCCATTGATCAAATGATGCAGATACCCAGAACTGAAACTTCCTCCCCTTTCAATCTCAAAGTCATCACGGAGTTGTACCAGAAATTATCATTCCCTCAAAGAGCCCATATTTTCGAGCTTTTCCTCCCTTGGGCTACTCAGCTCCCCAAGAAAAATCCCCCATACCCTTCCTCCATGTTCTCAGTAAAGGCAAACCAAATCATTTCGTCGCTCTGTGCTCTGCTTGGTTATTTTTTCGACCAATGGGTGGATGAACCCATATTGGGTTTTCTGTCCATTTTCTCCACAGAAGAAAGACCCACCACGAAGTTTGACTACAACACTTTCCTGGCGAAAAGTATTTAGAAGAAGTTCTTAAATTTCCCCTCATAAGGCATCTTCCAGTATTCCTCAATACTGGCCTACATGTTCACTTTCTTTCAAGCAGACAGGTTCTCCTTTTCAATGCAAAAAATGGACAAGGATGGGAGGTCGCAGGCGGTAACATCTTGGACTTCACTACTCAGACAAAATTCAATAGAGTTCAGTTTCAAACAGTTTATCGAGCAGTTCTACCATCTCGTGGTGAGCATGCTCAGTGGCAGACCTGAACCAAGAATAAATGAGGAAATTCAGAGGATTTTACATCTCTCATACCTTGCAAAAACCAAAGACTGGTATCTTTACCAAAACCACACTAAGATCAGAGTATATGGATGCGAGTTGGCTCCATACAAATTTCCCAAGTATCTACCCGTGAGGATATTTTCCCTAGAGTATATAAGGAAAATGATTAACTCAGATGACATAGATTTTGTGTCTCTGAAAAATAAACAACAACTTATAATTAAAGGGAAAATAGGGTCTTTTATCTGTAATAGCCAAGGTGTCGGGAAGGAAGTAGACATATTTTTGAAAGAAATGAAGTTTCAGGTTAGTTTCATATGGCACTATGATCCATGCCAGACAATTTCTGAGATGAGGGTTAAAAATAAAAATGTTCCATATGTTCATACACCCAAACCTGAGATAGAGAAGTTCACAAATCAAACAGAATGGGAGTCAAACACTCTAGTTGAGATAGAACAGTAGGACCCTCCGGTTATCATCTCATAGACTACTACACCACAGGTTCCCAAGGAGAAAAGACCCAGAATGGATACTTCACCTTCCGTCTCCAAAGTATCGGCTGAAGATTTCCAATTATACACCAAAAGGACAAAAACCAGTCATACACCTAACACGGCTGGTGAAAAGGGAATCCAATCCACTGCAACTATGAAAGATGATCGGTCACTTCTTAGCACCAACAACAAGCAGATCATGTCTACAGTTTTGTCCAAGACGCCCATGAATACTCCACTAGTCGACCAGCCGAGTAAAGTAGGGCCAAAGTTGAGTGTTTTTTAGAAGTATGACCTGATCAAAAAGAGAAATCAGACGCTAACCAACAGTACTTGTGCTCAATTTTGGAAACAGACATCACCAGCACAACACAGATTGTTATCTACATTCGATACAAAGAAGGGTAGAATGCACATGGCATTTATGCAGGCACAGGTGCTAGACCCGAAAGTAATCACTGATTACAAAAGGGCAACATTTGAGTTTCATACTAAGGATGTGCATCCTGCTGATCAAATGGACCTGCATAGAAAAACTGGGGAAATGGTTTTCTCCACGTTGGCAAATGTTTCTACTGCAGCCATTAAATTACAGGTATCTCTGAGCAATGTCCAGACACAACTGAAACTAGAAAAAATATCATCCTTTGCAAAGGATAACAAAATTAAGACGTTGAAAGAATTGGTCCTCAAGATCGGGTATGACCCCTCGAATGTGAAAGAAGTCGAGGAGATGCTTAAAAATAAAAATGTCAATATAGCATCTCTGAGGAAACAATTGAAACTTCCACCAATGGAAGATGCACAGGCAAAGGAGATAGCCGAGATAGAAGGTGAAAAGGATGAGATGATCAAGTTGATCATGGAGAAAAATGCACAATTGAAAGAGATGGAAGCAGAACTAGAAAGGTTAGTGAAAGAGAAGGAAAAATCAAAGCCCATGGAAGTCATTCCATTGAGTGCAGTTCCACTCGCAGGAGTAAGCACAACATCTGCAGTAGAAATTCCCTAAGAAACTCCATTGACAGCTCTGGAGAAGACAGTAGAACTAGCAAAATCCATGGAAGAGATGAATTTGCAAGAAACAGAGATTAGCAGACTTAAAAAGGAAGTTGAGAACCTTCAGGAACTCAAATCTTCTTACCAAACCAGCTATTCCAAGGAGAAACAAACATTATACAAGCTCAAACAGAAATTGCAACAGCTTCAAAAGAAAAAAGTGGCAGGAAAAACACTTACTGAGGTCAAGGAAAGTGTCTGGATGGATATCACCAAGTCCGTAAATGAAAGTTGGCCTATGGTACAAATCATGTTCAAGCAAAACGAACTAGTGCAAAGAAGCAAGGAGGCTATTGAGAAAATAAGAGAAGAACTGGGAGAGATGCCCACAGAAGCCACTGAAATCATCAAATTCCTGAATTCAAAAACTAGAGAAGAGTTAGAGGATTTGAAAATTGAAGATAGGATAGAAACTATCCTCAAGGTCAAGAGGGTCCTGACCAAAAGAGGACTGATGCTACAAATAGAGGAAAAATTCCAGACTATGGACATAGAAGTGAAAATATTTTTCAGCAAAATTGAAGCTCTACAGAACAAAGGCCTCCCTGGCTTAAGGGTCATAAATGAAAAGTTAATGACACTGTCTGATTATAAATGGAAACTAGCCACTGTGGCTAAAGATAATTCGAAATTCTTAGGAATATAGGGCAGTATCACAGGCAAAGCGTTCTTAGAATATTTACAGTCAGACATCAGTATACAGCATGAGATCCGGTACATTTTCATCGTCAAGCCAACTTTTGTCAAATATACAGAGATGGATGAAGTATACCGAAGACTACTCAAAGTCTTCGTTCCTAGTCACCTTTGATGGGAAGAGATATGCAATTTGATCGAGTAAGAGGTGAGGTGTCCAAGTCCATTCAGCAATTCAATCAGGCGAAGTCATGCTGAGGACTCACCAACGGCTTACCCCAGAAAACAGCATCAAGATTTCAACACATCATCAAACAGTTCCTGAATTTTTGTATCTTGTTGAGTTAGTTAGCTAAATTTAGAACTACCACGTCCTAATATTTAATGACAGGATCGTATGTAATTTTTTATTATAAATACTTCAAACTTTGAAGTACCAAGGGTTGATCTTTACACCCTGTAAGCCAGAAAGATTGTAATTTTTATCAAGAGATCTTCCAGTAATACAAAGGGACGTTTCACAGGATTCTCGCGTGTTATTCATTGGTGATGTTTTCTTTTCTATGTTAAATGTTTTTCTCCCTCAATTGTCATATTGTTTTCTAATCTAATCTTTTAAAGTAGCGCATGTTGTAGGATTTATCTTTGTATACCCTGTTTTTGGTTTTGAAAGATCTTAATGTTTATCTTTCTGATATTACAATGAAGAAATTCTTAAATGCTTCTTTACTTTAATTGATATTCTCATCTTTTCTGCTATTCATCACTTTACTGCTAAAGAATCCAATGAATGCATTATCTTTCCCTGTGAAAAGAATCTTTTAGTTTCTTTTTAGATCTCTATCTTTATAATACAGACTCCATAGCCCAAAGGAGGTGTAAAACCCTTTCATCCAACTTAACAAAAACAACAACAAACTATTCAATCTTATTTTATTTAACTAGCCTAATATCTCAAAGTTAAAACATAGCTAAATCATACAGAGAGATCCCTCTCTGAAGCCGGTAGGGCTAGATTCCAGTTTCGAAGTGGTTGGATAAAGTCACCTCTTGTAAATTTTTCTACTTTGACAACCTCTAGGAATTTACAGAGCGTTAACATCGCACAAGTCAAAAAATTTCTCGAGGCAGCCGAAATCGGTGAGTCTAATATCCTTCATTGCTTTGTTGATTTTTCCCCAGTGTTTCTCACATCTGACCTATTTCTTTTGAATTTCTCGGCATGGGTCCTGAGACATCTTATCCCAATACTCGATCGATCGTTTCATGTGATTAAGAGTACTTTTTCCTAACATCTATATTCCATGTTCTTCTTTGTCTCAGCCCTGATAGACTTCATCAATGTACTCGAGTATCTCTATTTATTTTTGTGCCTTTTGGTACCATCGCTCCATGTCCTTTCATGTTGCGAGTGCCATGAGAGTGTCCTCCTGGAACTCAGCTATCTTTGCTATAAAAAGGTGTCTCTCTTTCATGAATTGTTTGTAAGCTTCTTCAAACTCACTTCTCAGATATAGTGTGGACTGGGTGGTTCCCTAGTATTGGGTTTCTTTGGAGGCATTGTTCCTGTAGTTATTTCTAAAATTGTTGTTTTAATACTCACTGGACCTTGGATTCTTTCTCTAGATTGCTCATCTTGCTCCTCTGGGTGCTCTGAACTTCTTTGCACGCAGAATGAGCTCATACACAATGACTCGAAACAATATAATGGGGGAGATCCTACTAGTTGTATCAACAAGTTAATATGAGTAATGGATGCAATTCAAAACAACCTACCATCGAATCTCAGCAAATAAATTCTATGCTGGTTGATGGCGGAGGCGCGAAGGAATATTCATTTTATCGGGAGGCTTAAACGGTCCTTTTAGTTTACGCATGAATTAGCAACTAATGCGCGATCCTGAAATTAATTAACCCTTTAAATGCATCGTATCTAGCGAATATTAGAGATAAAACGTCCCATCACATCTCATTTCTCAGTGGACAGGTTGAGAATTGGTGATGCCTTGCGTATGTTTCCGTTGGTATCCTTCTTCGAAAAATTTCGACGCTGACGGGTTTCGACACCTGAAGTGGGTGGTAACATAAAACTCAGGCATCTGATGCCAATGACTATCAGGGATCTTTTCAAGCATGCGGTTTCCGTGTAGGTTACATATTCGTAAATCCTCGATGCCAAAAACATTTCGGTGGTCGGTGATCGACGATATCCTTCCTTTACTCGCGCGGCGCTTACTCTCTTAAAAACTTCCCAACACCAACAAGGGTTGGTTATCGACAATATTCTTGCGTAGTGCCTGTCGTGAAATTAATACTTTCATCTACCGATGCCGATGGAGGTCGGGGCTCAGCTATTTTGGTCCTCTCATGTGGAATTTTTCATCTCTAATCCTTCCCGATGTCAAATTCCTTTAGCGCATCGGGGAGAAATTTCAGTTGTCGGTTCTTTAATCAAATGTTAGTCTTTGTTAATTCATGATGATTTTTGCTTGCCTGAACAAATTTGAAAGACTTAAAATGAAAAAACAGAAGACGAGCAAAGGCAACATTTTCATACTAATATCAAATTAGACATTCACAAGAGATCAAGTGGTACCCAAAAGTGAAATTTGACGTAGACTTTTAGGGTGTGTTGAGTGCTCAACACGAATCTTGATACTTTTCGGCATCGACATGGTAGGACCCATTGTTAAAATGCTTAGCTAATGAAATTCCATGATTATGAATAACACAATTAAACGAATACTCCAATATCAAAGTGCCACGTGTCTTTTGTCGCATAAGCATTTAGTACAGTCCAGTTTCATCCTACATCACCTTAGGTTTCCCTGTGTAGTGGTCACGCTTCCAAGTCAGATTTTCCACATCAGCTTTGTATGGAAAGATGGATTGGCATCGGAGTTTTTTCCAAGAGATATCAATGAATATTGTCTAAAGAAAATCCCCAACTCTCAATCCACTTGTGAAATTAGCGAAATGATGGGATGTTTTCATCACAAGATAAGATCATATTCTTCCTTTTAATAGGCCATTTAATGTTTTGTTCTGCATACATTACTACCATGTGTGTTGATTGAACAACGAGAATTTAAATTCACCGATAGACCACATTATAGCCCGTGCTTGCGCTACCAGCCTATGACTACATTTAATCTTAAACATAATGAAGATCTGGCAGAAGATTTTGTAGAGTAGTCGAAGAAGCGAAGAGAGTGCCTCAAGATTTTTGTTTGATCTTAGACTTTCAAAAAAACCAGGTTAAGCTAACGCGAAGAAGAGGTATGTATTAATTTTTATCAATTTGGTGGTCATAATTTTTATATATGAGCATTCGATCTGCTACATAGTGTCTAACGACATTCTATCTGTAGGGAAAGATGCCTCCAAGGAAGCTAACGACCAGGTGATCGCCAAGGGAACCAAAATTAAAGGAGGCAAATATTGGTGAAGGGTATTCTCTCGGCACTACGAGGCAGTTCGAATACTCTCCCAATGCAAAACCATTCATTAAAACTTCGACGAATAAGGCATTCAGTCAACCTTGGATTTTGGCAATAAAGAATTGACCATTGGATCTCAAATAATTCTCCCACAGTGGGGAGATCCATTCAACAGAATCAACCGAGAGGATTACCCGTATTTTATCCCACACAATGTTCTGGATGTAAGCGCGCTCGATGACAAAGTTTTCCTGAACATTCAACGATCATTCTTGCACATGGTACCTTGTCGAACTACAGTATTCCCATGCATAGAGACCTTGATTTGGTTAATTGATCACATAGATGTGCATAAATTCCTAATCAACAATGATAATGGCGGATGTGTCGGATTTTTTCTCTCAATAGAGGTCCAGAAGTACTACAATCTTAGGGACCTGAAGAAGCATTTGATCACAGGCTTCATGGTGAAGTTATATGAATTCCATGACACCAGCCAATTGATGGCCTCATGGTGGAAGGAGGACAAGAAATTTACAAACTAGAGCAACAGATGGTATGGAACAATGAACCTGAGAGATCCATATATCTACTTGATGCCTCTCATCTGTTGATTATAGGGGGAAAAGGACTGCGCCAAGTTCTCAGAGGCATGGATGCCCCTGGCGTAGACTATGCCTATTTCAGGGAGTATTTTCAACTCAGAAGAAATCATCTCCAAGCAATTGAGTACCAATGTATTGCAAGCTCAAACATTGAAATAAGGAGAAGAACCCACTTTTCACATGGCCTCGTATCTGCTAGATGTAATCTGTGCGAGGAATGTCTTTGTCGATATGAATTTAAGATAGCACGTTGTAGAACTGCATGTTCATTTTTACTTCAGCATCCTATGGGAGAACAGGTACAAAAAGTATTATGCCCTTATTTGCGATGAATTCATCGCTAGGATTTATTTCATTATATTTAAAAAAGAATGCCCAAGGTTTTCTGTAGCAGCCAAGAAAATGATCTTGAAAGTAGGCCACTGGTATCTAGATGAACACGCAACCTATATCAGGGTGTTCAGGGCCACCAGAGCACCACATATGCTCCCTTATCACATCCCAGATTGGATCATTGTAGGAGAAATATGTTATCAGACTATCCTACAGGGCTATAACGCCACTTTGGTTAAGGACAAGAAACAAGCATTTATACCCTGCGGTTTCCATGTGGGGTTTTATATAGTGAAGGACACTACTCAAGATAAACAAGAATGTTTGTGTCAAATGGAATATAGGTTCCCGACAAGTCAGTTTCTCAAGAATGACCCTAAAGGCCTAGTCCTCCAACAGGCTTCACAAGTCTCCTCCTATTGGCCATACGCACATGACAAGTTTGAAGATGAGATTTTCACATAATGTGCTCAGGACTGGGAGGTGGTATTACAGAGAAAGGATAACCTAAACATGACTGGTTCAAATCTATGAGAATGGATGAGCAGGTCAACATAATAGAGCAGTCGGCTCAAGAAGCTCTCTAGGTTACAGAAGAAATCAGAGCAGCAAAAACCACAGAGGCACAAAGGAGAGGGGTTTTGTTACTAGAAGGAGCTGAGAGAGTCATCAGCCAGCTAGAGAATGATCCTCAAATTATAGAAATGACGAGGATCACCCTGGATGACCCAATCACAATCAGAGAATAGCTAAATGGCTCGAAGTCAATACAACTAGATGAAATCATCGATCTGGAAAAATCCAGAGTTCCATCACCACAGACTAGATCACTAGTGACCCTTCCAACCAAGTATGAGAGTCCAAGAACACCAGGTGAAACAGGTGTGACAAATCCCTTGTTTGATCTAATAACCATCTATGACAACGAAGTGAATTGGGAGGTATCATTGGTAACTTTGATACCAATTACAGAGGAGAAGGAACCTGAGAAAAAATCTTCTCCAAGTCTCGATGCATCAGTTCAAAACCCTCCACAGGGTGACCATGAGGCTGAAAGTGTTTTAGACACCGAGTTTCTCAACTTGTCGGGTACTCCAAAAGCCAGCTCCAGAGAAGAGCTAGGATCAGGTGGACAAAAAGAGGAAGTGTGACATCAAGAGATCGACACCTTAATAGCTGATCATCAAGTAAGTATTGAGCATATCATTAACTCTTCAATTTTGGTCGATGCCTCACCAGTTGATGAACACCAAACGGAGGTCAAGCCATCAGAGTATATGAAATAAGTACAGGAACCAGTCCTAGAACAAATACACATAGCAAGGAGCTTGGGAAACACTCTAACCTGGGGAGAACAACAAATCCTTGAGCATGTTGATGGGGTCATTGATATACAAGTGATCTCTTATAAAAGGAAGAGGAAAGATATCATGAAGAGTACCACCAATAAGAGAAGACTCACGTTGGATAGCTCAATTCTCATCACCACGGAGGAGAAGTTGCTCAGCACTGAACACGCAAAGACATCTGAGCTCATCGGTGTAGGGATGGCTATCACTAATGCCACATTGGATCGAGAAAGGTGAGATGAAAAGGAACTGGTGTTGTAGTAAAATCCCCCTATGGACAGGTGAATCTCCTCTTGGATTCTAGACCCCTATACCAAGACAGAAAACATGCTAACATTGGACACTAACATTCATTAAAATCTAACTAACTAATTAGAAATAGAAGGAGAAGGAAGAAAGTGTGATGCACCTTGTTTCAATGTTTGTCCTCGCTACTCCAAATTGAGCTTGATCTCTGAGCTCTTTATCATATTTTGACACCTGCAATGCAATGGACAGTGAGACAAAGAACTCCTACTCTACTCTATAAGATTATTTCAATCAAATCCATCTATAAGACAAACATATTTAAAGAGACATAGGTTAGAAGTAAATAAGCCAAGCAATATATTAATGAGAACCCTTAAATAAATACTTACAGATTGTCGATGTAGTTGCAACAGCTTCCCCAAGTCCTCCTCGTCCAGTGCTTGCACAAAGCTCCCAAAATCATAGGTTTGATATCCTAAAGATTTCTCCCAAGACCATAGGTTTGATACCTCCAATCTCCACTCTCATGAGATCATAAGTCTGGTATCTATAAACTCCTCTATCTCCTCTTCTTCCATGTAAGTCCCTCATTATATAGGATTTTGAGGCTTAACCACCATGGAGAGGATCACTCATCAAATCCACTAAAAAGGGATCTGAAAGATATTTAGGGAGAAAATATTTCTTAAGGATTTTAGGGAGGAAATATCTCTCAAGTATTTTAAGGAGGAAATATTTCAACCATCCATGAGTTCCTCCACCTTCCCTTAAAAATAGGAAACCAAATGTGAGGTGGATTATCACACTTAATTAAAAAAAAATTCATGAATATTAATAATAATTCATGTGCACTTGGTATTTTGGACATCATTTAATATATCCCTCCTCCACATTGACTAGGGATTGTGACATAGGTTATTCCATGGTGTCAAGGTGTATGAGACACTTATATGACACTTATGACACTTAGGGCGAGGTACCTAGGTGTGCAAATTTCATGTGTAACAACTTCCCGCTACACTAAAGGAGTTAGATCATCTGCACCATTTGGAAAAATACTATCAAGACTCAACGCAAGCCACAATGTTCCTGGAGAGTGAGTTCCAATATGCTTATGCAAATTTCACAAACGAACAACATATTTTCACTACAGGTATAGTCAATTTCTAGGAAGATACTCTTATGGCACTGGAAACCTACAAGGACATGGACAGATGGTATGAAAAAGCATACCAAGTGGTAGAAATAATTGACTACATCAGCGCAGTGCAGAAGGGTCGAGATGCAGAGAAGTATGGTATTTGAGTGATAAGGGATAGCAGCATCTCTTAGATCAGGAAAGCAGTCGAATACTGGGTAAGTATGGCCCAGGAACCTCAGTAGGAGATACAGAAGAAGTGGGTTGAGTGCGAAAAAGGATGGGAAAATATCAATCAATAGATGAAAGGCATTGGCCTCCCAGAATTCAGCTCACCTGAAGACTTTGTCAACCTGCATGACATAGTCAAGTGACATGCATAACAAGACTTAGCATGGGAAGTGGAGATCACATAGGTGGTAAGCATGGCACCGGGTCAAATTCAGTCATTTATATAACATTCGATCAAGGCCCATGTAGTTCTACAATTTTTGAGTGCCAAAATAATTAAATACAGAGAATGGACAGTAGAAGTGAAAGAGATCCTTTCATCCCCAATGGATCAACATAGATTCACATATGATAACACATGCAAGGATATATTTTTCAAGTGGTAAGAATATAAGAAGATTCATCCACTCCAGTAGAACCACGATATGGTTTCAGAGAACAAGGAGATCGAGCGCCACATGGTGATCTTCTGTTTTACTTAACTTAAACTTGTAGCAGCTAGTTTTAGTTAGTGATTCTTTATAAATAAAGGGATTAACATTTTAGAAAGGGTCGATGGTTTTGGGGGGAAATACCCTCTTTTGATAATTGTAAAGAACTATTTATGAACAACCTTAATTGAGAAGTCTTATTTAGGACTATAGACAAAATTTTGGTTTTCATTAAAGGCGTTATGTGATTGGATTGAGGAGGAATTCCTTCCAACTCTTATTTCATTAATTTATGTTGTAACGAGTAAGATTTTCTGAATCTATTGATAAGTTATTTGTTTCAATATTTTTTGCAGTTCTTTTTCTCTTAATGATGGAAAGAAAATCTTTATGTTAATGTGTGATTGATGTTAGAGCTAAGGAAACTATTTTTCTTGCAATCATCTTATTACATGCGTATTTTTCTTACGATAATTGTATATCAGTCAATGTTGAAATAACAACAAGTTAATGTATTGGTAATAGGATTGTAATAGGTGTGAATATATTTGTCTGCATGCTTGAGCTAGAGGGTTATCCCAAGCTCAGCCTTCTTCAGTAGTTAAGAATCCTTTCTATCAGTTGGTTTATACCAGCACATCTCATTTTTATCAAACTCATTTAATAAAAGAAAAGACAAAAAGAGAATGTTTAATATGAAGGAGGAACCTTCATAGAAAGACATCTTGTCAATTACCAAGTAAATCCCATCGATAAATTAGCTAGATCAAAATATCTAGAGAACCATTCCACCATTAAATGTTGCAGAGTCTAATTGGGCCTCTAAGGCGGGTTTGGTTCCTGTTGTTGAGTTAAAGGGATCTCGGACCCCTCAATAGAGTGTCTCATGGAGGAGATTTCTAGGTAATCCATCGGTAAAAACAGAGGCTATATTCATTAGTTATGGTGTTGTAATAACCACAAGATTGTGCCCTCATTGCTATATACATTGGTTTATATTGGCCAAGAATTCAAAGTCCTGCTCCCATATAATTCTTCCATAGTCGATAGATAATACTTCTGGATAATTGTTGGAGAAGTGGATACACCCTTGGCATCCATTCAGTTAAGGCATTGTATTGATTCAGAGCAATAACCACTTGGAGCCCATAGCAGAGTGGAGGAGCATCCCATAAAACATGCACATGGAAGAGCATGTACAAGAGTTCTTGGACCATGGGAAGAAAGGGAAATACATCATTTATGTTGAATTCATCTTATACTGCGGTCATGTATGAGTGGGAGACAACTCTCATGAGTCCTCCTTATTTATTTTGAGATATTAATGATGCTGACAATTTATGATGGTGTGTTGCATTCTGGAGTATAGATTCGCGAGAAGGATATCATGGTGCGTGAAATGCATGAGTAAGGTTTCTCATGCTATTCATCATGGTGTTGAGTCAACTTATGTTTTAATTCCCGACATGAATACTGGAAAAGCATGGTGTGTCTACCCAATTTGGGATGTTAGAGCATTAAATTTCATAGAAGTTTGGTGGTATGTGTTAGGTTGGTACATGGATTGACTACTGTGAGATCTATAAGGGATCTCTAGAGGGTAACCCGCTGGGACGATTTGTTATTTGCATTTTTTGCAGAGGCACTGATGGAGCGATTTGCTACAGAAGGAATGTGACTTATTTCTCGTGCTCATAGCCATTTAAGAGGGAGCGAATGGCTTCTCAGAGTATTAATTGTCATTGTTGTAGAGAGGGATCTCTGTTGGTTTTCTATTAGAGGAAGCGCTTGGTCCATTTCATGGAGGTGTTATAGAGAAGTGAGGTGTATGTGCTCATTCTTGATAAAACAAAGAACCTCTGATACTAATTGATAAAATATAAGCAAGAACAACATGGCGGAAAAGGATCACTAGCCAACACTCTTGTATTCACACCAATGTTACATATTTATAGTACAATGGGTGATGCCACCTCATAGAGAGATTTTCTCTAGATCCTAAAAGCATGCATGATGACTAGGCTAGGCAATCTCAACTAAATCATTAGTCGTCACTTGAGGATATATTACTAATATCCAAAATGAATAATACAAATATAGGTGACAATTTAGACTTAGTGATTGGTTAAGGTAAGCCAAAGGCTAACAATCCCCCCCTCAATTACAAGTCCGATCAATAATACTAGAAAATAATCATAAACTGGTATCAATTTCAAATATTCATACCAAAACTCCTATGTTGAGCCTTAATGAAGAACTGAAAAACTGCCAATCTAGATGTTGAATTTGTTCATCTAAAATGAACTGGAAGAGAGTTGAGATATGGAAGTGAACAACTACAATATCTAAACATTTCCTAATTGCTTGACAATTTTATCATTTTGCCAAGTATTTGAGCTAGAAGAATCTGATGTCTTCTGCTAATTGGTGAACATGTAGTTTCACCACTCTACTATCAGTGTATCATTGAAGTTCTCTCTGAATTTGTGGTTTGGGATGACCACTAACCAATTGATACCATGTATCTGATGTTTTTTTTATCACCACTAGCAAATCTTGACACTTTTAGGTGTCCAACAACATCCCAATGTATAATGTGTATGATTCAATTGTAATTCATTGAACCATAATCCTACCAAAGTCTGCCATCTCTGGAAAATATCACTATGTAATCATGTGAGCTAGGATGCATGCAATTTGTTCACTTAATGTAAACTCCATTATGATGAGATCGAACCAAGAGAAGTCAATCAGTTTCTAGTCTGACACATCCCTGAAAATGCATGACAACTTAATCAAATGCAAAGATGCAATGCAGAAGGATCCTCTTTTCCTCTGCTAGGTCGAATGACCATCTATGTGAACCAAGTGTCCACATCATTTCTCTCAAAATCAAAATCAGCATCCCAATTATGTATGATTCAACTTAAACTTATTGAACCATAATTCTACTAAATTCTATCATCTACATACCACAATTTCCCATTTGGAAAATTTCATGCTCATTTGGCATACTTGATGTTTGTTGTTGTAGAAATTTTCTGTCTGACAACCATATTCAATTCCATCACCAATTACCCCCTTTGTTAACTAAAATCAAAGACAAAAAGTGGTTTCACAAACCATCATCATTTTATTTTTTAACTCCCCCCCTTAAGGTACATAAGAGTTACATCATTGTACTCCCTCCTTCTATGCTCAAGAGAGTACCATACTTGTTCCATTTGAGTACGACACAAAGTGGGCATGCAGAAAAAACCACATGTTATCTCATCTTTTGAGGGACATGCTCGAAAGCTATGCCATAAGGAGACCACTTATGTGAGGTGAAAAAATGTTATGTGCTACAAGATTAGTCTTTACTCGAGATTGAATTCTACAATAAGACTTATATAATCGCTTGGTTGTTGATGACAATTTTCAAGGATTGATCCACTCATAGTGAATCTTTAATCTTGAATGTTTTTTCATTATTGAACATATTTATGAAGAATGGTTATGCTTTCCACAATGCTGGCAAGGATGGAGATCAAAAAACTAATTCTTCGTCTAACCAACTCGATTTCAATGTTGGCATGTCCTATTATGATGTTTAACTTGAACAGATGAAAGTGAATCTTCTTGAAGGAATCCATCACTTTGGAACTGGATTGGTTTTGAATAATCGGGAATATGAAAGGTAAGTTCCTTTTTATATCCAAGTCCTATTCTATTCTTGTTGTAGATGATTTCTTCCCAAGGTTTGATGATGGGATTGGAAAGAGTATTTTGAAACTATTTCTTTGAAATCTGTGGAAGTTGATTTACTGCATGTTGTTGCAACATTGAAAGGTTTTCTTCACTAAACTCAAAAGAAAACTCTTGAAAAGTAGGTTCATGAATAGCTTCATCTTTTTCTGCATCTGGAGTTGTCTTTTTGAGGTGCTCCTTCACTCACTGTTGATCAAAAACATCATCATCATAGATAGGATGGTGCTGAACAAAAACTAATTCAGAACACTTCACTAGCTGTTGATTTTTGAGATCCTTGATTTCATCATTCAATTGTTGGGATAGAGATTGAAGAAGTCTAACTTTAGCTTGCATTACTTGCAAACAAGTTAGAACTGATTGAAGAATATCTTTTCTCAATATCACTATGTTGTATTTAGTGGTGTTTATTAGAGTGTTAAGTAACTCTAATAATTCTAGATTTCAATCCATTTCAAAATACACTAAATGAGATCTCTTTGTGCAGGTAGATCATGATTACAATTTGACTCGATAGAAGAAGGCTTATATGCAACATGCTCTTTTGAATTTCTTTCTTGAACTTCACGTTCTCTTTATTTTGTTTCACACTCGCTTGTACTCGCTCGCTTGAACTTTTCTTTCTTTCTTCCAAGAAGTTGAGGGTGTTGGATACTACCGAAAATGCACCCGAAAACTTGATGTTTACAATGATTTGAGTTAAACTACTCAACCTTGTCAATTTTGACTCAAAATTACAATGACTCTAGGGTGTCGGGCTCAGCCGAAAATACACCTTATGAAAAATTCAATTCAACTCAACTTGATTTCAAAAAGACAAGTAAACTTACAAAAGGACAATTTGCAAGTTACAATAAATCCTTGATCCGGATTATTTTCGATACGAAATGAGATCAGAGATGTAATAAAGAAATGCACAGAGATATTGCAAGAGAGACAAAAATATAACAGAGATATAACGAAAATAAAACAAGATTCACAGATATACAGTAATACACAATTTCTATTAACGAAATAAATGTACAGAGACTGTAAAATACAGAGTGAAAGACTCGTTAGAATGGTGGTAACTTATCTCTGAGAAGAGATGTGACAGCTACTCGCATCCGTGAGAAGATGATTATTACAATGAGGCTCTAAGGGCCTTTTTAAAATAATTAAAATCCAAAACCCTAACCCCGAAAGATGAAAATCCAAAATGTTTGTGGGCCCCGATGGGGGTAGTTGATACGTCAACTTCCCAGGGGCGTAACTTTTGCATACGATCTCCGTTTGGGGTGCTCAATAGCTCGTTGGAAAGATCTATCCGAGAACTACAGCTTTTGGGTGAACAACGTGATCTATGATCCATGTTGCTCCCTATTTTCTCAAAAAACATCATTTAGGGCCTCAAAATGGCCCCAGAAGTTAAAAACTGCTAAAAATAGTAAAATACCAAAATTGTCAGAAACATGTTTTGGGCTAGTTGGAGAAGGTGGGTGGACACCGATATCCACCTAGATCAATCCTCCCTCCTTAGGAAGCAATGGTCTCCATTGCATTGAGTTCCTGGGGGAGAGGGGAAAGTGATTGTTGAATCTGAATCTTGGTGAGTTGCTTGCCTTGTTGGAGAAGTGGTGTTGCTTATCTTGTTGAAGTCTATCACGAACCTTTGGCTAGAAGGTTTGAAACTTTTTAACCAGTCTGGCTATTTTAGATGACTGTGTGTAGAAGAAATCTTTGTTCTTTGTTGCAACCTTGTCGACTTACTTCTGGTGGATAGAAGGTGCTTGGGCCGAAGCTGTGGTGGTTGCAATATCCTTTTGTTCACCCTTTGAACAAATTGTGGAGAAGATGAATTTTGTAGTATGATACACTACCTTGTGGCACTGTTTAAGTGGGGCAGTAGTTGGAACTACCTCTGGTATCCTGTAGAGATGACCCCCCAGAGTAATAATGACACTACGGGGTCGAGACTCATAGATAGCATGGCGTTTCCAC
>JZKD02S0314942.1:925363-935845 GCA_000966675.3 Picea glauca
TCCCGATGATACCAACCAAGGAACCCCTTCGCAAGGGGATTCTTGTGCTTTTCCTTTCTTCGGAAACGTTGGTGTCCCTTTGATGGCCACTTTGTACATTCCTGGGTTGAATGTGAGACTACCAGTTTGGTTGGGTACCATTCCAAATGTTCTAAATGCTATCTATGCTTCTCAGTTAAGAACCTTAATTCATGGGCACCATGTTGATGTTTCTTCATCAACAAATTCTTCTCCTCCTCCTCCCACCTCTGGTGAAAGTACAGTTACTAGTAACCAGAAGTCCAAATGAAATAGAAAGAGGAAGAATAGGAAGAAGAAATCACCAACCTATGCAAGTCATGTTGGAGATAGGCCGACAACCTCTGCAAGTCATGTTGAAGACCAGCACCCAGCCTTTGCAAGTTATGTTGGGGGCACACACCCACCCTCTACAAGTCATGTTAGGGGAAAAAGTCAAGTCATTGCTAGTCATATTGGTAATAGGTATGTAGCCTTT
The DNA here is from genome assembly GCA_000966675.3 of Picea glauca. NCBI lineage: Eukaryota > Viridiplantae > Streptophyta > Pinopsida > Pinales > Pinaceae > Picea > Picea glauca. The sequence goes on from JZKD02S0314942.1 coordinate 925,860, forward strand.
GCAAGTCATGTTATCGACCCATCACTAGCCTTTGCAAGTCATGTTGGAGATGTGCAACCAACCACCGCTATTCATGTTGGGGGTATCGATTATGTTGAGAAACCTAGATGGATAAGATGTAAGCCTAAGTTCCCTTGTAAGCTTTGCAAGGGAGATCACCTTACTCATTTGTGCCCTGGCATTCCAGAGGTACAAAGATTGTGGTCCATGTCTGCAATTTCTTCTGATTATGAGTCTTTTGAGGTTTCCTCGCAGTCTATTCAACCATTGGTTGAGAAAGTGATCATGTCGATGCAGTCATCGTCTGGTCCCACTTCTCTTTTGAGGGGTGAGGTTCCTTTAGACCTTGTAGTCTCTCAGCCTATTCAGCCATTGGCTGAGAAAGTGGTCATGCCAATGCAGTCATCGGTTGATCCCACTCCTCTTTTGGGGGGTGAGGTGCCTTTAGACCATGTAGTCTCATAGCCTATTCAATCATTGGTTGCGAAAGTGGTCATGCCAATGCAGTCATCGGTTGATTCCACTCCTCTTTTAGGGGGTGAGGTACCTTTAGACCATGTAGTCTCGTAGCCTATTCAGCCATTAGTTGCGAAAGTGGTCATGCTGATGCAATCATTGGTTGATCCCACTCCTCTTCTGGGGGGTGAGGTACCTTTAGACTATGTATTCATGTAGCCTATTCATCCATTGGTTTCAAAAGTGACCATGTAGATCAAGTCATCAGATGATCCCACTCTTCTTTTGGGGAGTGACGTGCATACCGACTATTTTTTTAGCATTTCTGATTCAATACTTTCATAACAAGGGGGAATTATTCTCATTCCAAGCACACCCCCTCCAAGCACTAGGATGGTTTCCTTTGATTGGAATGACCTTGTTCAGCCTCATCTTCCTTCTATTGAACCTTTTCAAATAAGGGTTTAAGTTAATTCAACAAACATTTATCAATGTATTGTGGATGAGGGAGCCTCTGCAAGTATTTTATCCTCCTCGGTTTGGAAAGTCTTGGGATCTCTCGATCTTGTGTCTTCTTCACATGAGCTGTTGGATTTTGACAGACATCCTAGTGAATATTTGGGGTTTTTTCCTCAATTACCTACATCTTTAGGCGGGAATACTATCCTTGTTGAAGTTATAGTGGTGCAAGGCCCGTTAGATTTCAATATGCTTCTCAGGCGTGACTATGTATATTCTATGAATGTTATGGTGTCTACGCTCTTCCAGGTGATGCATTTCCCTCACAATGAAAGCATTGTCACTATCGATCACTTGGTATCTGATAATCACCATCCTAATTCGGCATTATTTCAGACTACCCCTTATATGTACCTAGCGTTCGTGTAGACTCTACCCTGCCACGTGTTAATTATGTGGCATCTTATCCTTGATGTTCAGCTGCTTCTAAGCAGGAACCTGTGAAATCATGTTGGCCTTCCTGAGACTTAGTCTCAACAATTGATCCATTGGTTTATCCAATGGGGACATGGGAGCCCTTGTTTCCCCCTCTTAGTCCAAGTGAGCTTGAGTATCCTTCTAAGTCTGATCTCGTTGTTTGTAGATTCTCAAGCCCTCGTGCTTGTGATTATTTGTTGATAGACTATGCCAGCCCTAGCTAGAACCTCCATCGTCATATGGAGTATGGTCAGTTTACTTCACCCTTTGGGACTGTCGACCCTCGTTTGCATGATTTCTTGGATTTTGAATTGCCTTCAGATAAGGCTATCCTTGAAGCCATACTACAGTTTCTATACCGCAGGAGGACTTACATCATGGTTTGTGTTTTCTTCCCTTTTGGGAGACTTCCCAAGTTGACTATCGAAGAGACTCCTAGTCTGAGCCTAACAGCGGGCTCTACCTGAACCAGTTTCATACATGAGTTGTATCCCCCATGGAGTCTTCTTTAAGCCCTTTTCAGACTCCCTAAAGATGAAAAGATTATCGAGTGACCTTGTTTCTTCACACTCGTTAAATTGGTCTAGAAGAATGTTCCTTACACGGGTATTCTTTTAAGCCCTTTTCAGACCCTTTAAACATGAAAATATTGTCAAGCGATCTTGTAGCCTTTCACGCTCGTTAAACTGAAATTTGAAGTCACGTCTATCCGGTGGTATTTTACCCCTTTTTCGGTCCGGACAATCAACTGTACGAACAAAGGTATACTCTAAGGAACTTCAGTTCTCTAGAAGAGTACTCTCAAGTATAATTTTACCCCTTTTTCGGGCCTAAGGGACTAAATGTATGAAAAAGGAACCCCCACAAAGTCCATAGTTAAGTTATTTTCAGACTCCTTAAAATTGAAAAGATCGTCAAGTGACCTTATTCTTTCACACTCGTTAAAATGGTCCAGAAGAACATTCTTGACGGAGTCCATAGTTAAGATTTTTTCAAACTCCTTAAAAATGGAAAAATGGCCGAATGATCTTGTCTGTATCACACTCGTTAAAATGGTTTTGAATAGACGTCTTTTTGGTGCTAGTTTACCCATTTTTCGAACCAACTAGACTACCTTCAAAAAATGTACCTCAGTGGAGTCTCCTTTTACATTTTTTCAGACTCTCTAAATATGAAAAACCATCGAGCTTACCTTCTCTGGGTTCGTTAAATTCACATTGAAGGACGTTACCATTGTGTGTTGTATTAATCACATTTGCATACCCGCATCTTTGGCCTAATGCCGACTCCATGTTGCTCTCAACTAAACCATCTAAAGCATGCCTTATACGCAAGCACTATAGCACTTTGCCTCTGTGTCTTGACACCTTTGGCCCTGGGAGGATTTTTCCCGAGTGTCCTTACTTTGAACATCAGTCTTGTCCCTGTGCCTTGAACTTGTATGTTTGCAACACTCGTTCCTCCTTTGTAACGTAACATTATTTTATTCTTTTTCCAAAATTATTGAAAAAAGAAAAAAATCAAATATACCCCAAAAAGAGGAAGGGAAAAGTATTTTCTTTATTGTCAGCATAATGAGTCACCCTTGGATAAAGCACATATGTCTGTTTTTTCGTCAAACTCTGGGATTTAGTACGAACTTAGGAAGTTGTTCTCACAACATAGAGCCGTGTCCTCCTCTGTTTGGTTGTTCTTCCAAACATATGGAGATTTTGTGCTTCCTCCTGCCTAGTAAACTTATGTTAATACCATGTTGCATGAGTCTCATCATTAGTCGTGCTATTGTCCAAGGGAAGTTTTTAACAAGCTTGAGTCGGCCCCTCTGCATTTTGTCTCTTTCCCTCATACCCAACCATCCTGAAACATCCAATCAAGTCTTTGTTCGAAATCAATGAAACCTTCAGTCTGATCATCAAGATTCTCTAGTCCATGACCGACGAACTATCGAAGACCTCTGGGTAGTGAAGTTGTTGCTCAAGCTCTGAAGACCTCAGCTCCAGCCATCAGGCATTATCATCTTCTAAGAAGATGGATACTCTACACGTATATTTTTTTTTATTTCGAGATGTAGCTCCGTTGTGTATTTCTCGCGGCTACACTTTATATAGTTATATGACATAGATCTACAGTGTATTTGATTGGTAGCCATGATTTTATTTTATCCCGAGCATGGGTATACCCGCCTCAGTGAGACAATTATTATTTTTGTAGACGACACCTCCCAATTTCTCGTCCCTGGGCTCACTTGTTCATCACATCGATGAATATTGTTAATGTATTTCGACCATCAGATGCTCTTCTGACCTCACACATTAGGGGGCATCTGTTATAACCCTAATTTGCACCAGACATGCTTACCTGGCATCAGGCCATATCAGATTCCTTCTTTGCCAAAACATTGTTGAACAACTCTTCTTAAAAAACCCTTTTATAAAGGCCCACACACCCTACTCCATTACTACATGCGTGTACATGCTAGCTAACCCAAAACAGCCTGTGTGTACCTACAAAATCACAAAAAAATGAAAGTTGTTGACGGAACACACAGCTTTGGGTAAGTTAACTAAACATTTCGGCCATGCATGGCCGGAAGTTCGACCAAATACCTAGCTTCTTCTAGCCTATAAAAGAAGGGTTAGGGGTCCCATTTGGAAGAGGAGAATCATAGTAAAGAAACTATACCCGATTGCACATTCCCCTTGTCCCAACCTTTAGCCATCCTTGTGCAAAGATAAATATAGAGAAAAGAAGTTTAAGGACAGTTGAAGAGCAGCCCAGAACCAGGTTCGTGGAGCAGTGGTCGGCTTCATCATTGTAAGTTGATTTGTTGAAGTTAATAATAAAAAAGTATTTTTCTCGTCCCACCATATGAGATTTTCATGGCTTATTGCATACATGTTTATTGAATCTCTAACCCATTAATCTGTAGATCAAATGCATGTGGAGTTCTTTGTTTGTCTTGTGTGAATGCAGGTCAGCCTTGGGAGGAGAGCTGCAATCAAAGAGCGACCAAGCATGAAGGAGGATCAATATCAAACTCTCAAAATAAGGTATGCTCACTTGGTCTTCTTAACTACGTATTTGCTTAAGAATAATGGGATGACGGTAGAAAGTAGGAATATTTAGGTCTTTTTTGCATGCATGATATAACCCTAAGTGATATTCCGTAGAGGGATTTCCCATTTACAACACACGCGTCTACTGGGGTCAAGTTATCATGGGCCCGGTCTGGTTAAATTATTCGCCAAGGTTTTGACTACTTTATGTATCCATCAGGGGCCCCACTACCCATGCTCAAGAGGAGTGCCACATGGAAAAATACTATAAGAGGACACATGGCCTAGTACGATGGGTGACATGTGTCACATTATAACTATAATTTCTATCTTTGAAAGGTTCTTAACTCACTGACACATGGCACACATCCCATGTGTCCACGTCATCCCTGGTGACGTCAACAGGCCACGTCACTTCAAGACTTTGGGCTTCGGAAGATTTTACACTTGCTCACTCCAACTCTCCCGAATATCGAACTTGCGAACAAGATGATTTTCTGACACGCGTATCCTTTTATGAACGGTCCAAATGAACTCCGGACTTCGGGAGTTTTCACTCTATCACACCTTGTTTCTCTCGAACGTTGAATTCCCAAACAAGCCAATATGTCGACATGTGTCCCTTTTGATGAAAAGGTTTAGATTAACTCTGGACTTTGGGACTTCGAGAGTTTTCACTCTATCACACCTTGTTTCTCCCGAACGTTGAATTCTCGAACAAGCCAATCTACCGGCACGTGTCCCTCTTGATGAACGGTCTGGATTAACTCTGAACTTCGGGACTTCGGGAGTTTTCACTCTAGCACACTCCAAATCTCCTGAAGTGTCGAACTTTCGAACTGCTGTGAGATCTACGACTCACAATCACTTGCGTGCAGATATGATGGTTGGGATCTGTTCCTCACCATTGTGCCTTACTTTTTTCTCTTGACTCGATCTGATGGCTCTGATTTGTTTTCAGCTGAACAAATCGCCAAGCAGTTCTCTCAGATCTATGGTGTAGATCCACTCTGGGACTTCAGAACTTCGGGCTTTGGCCCCTTTTTTTTCTCTATAACACATAAACTTCGCCGAAGTCACGAAGTCCAAAGGACTTAGAGGTTAACTCTCATGCACCTTTTTCCAAATCTGACGATTGTGAAGGGTCTAACTTCGCACGATTAGATCCTACAATTGTTGTGGCCTCTTTCTATGTTTCCATTCCATAATCCATTATACCTCCTAAGCTTCTGAACACAGTCCAAGTGATCACACGGTGCCTTCCTGACACTCAGGAATACTCTGAACTTCAAATTGTCCCTTTCGACAACAATTCACTCTGAAACCTTTGTTTCAATAACCACTAACATGGCCCATCCAGGCTCAGTGTCAAAACCATGGGCTCTGATACCAATTTGTGACATCCCCAGCCACCACCAACATGCCGAGAAACTCTAACTAACAAGTGTGTCTTTGCTTCTCTGTTCTGATACCAATTTGTGACATCCCCAACAAACCCATGTCAAGCCATGCTACTTTAGAAAACTAACATCCTCAAGTATACACATATATATATCTAATGTAATTTTAACCAAACATAAACATTTTATTCACACATATTCTTGCGAAAGAGACAACAACACATACAAATTTAACAGATGACTTACATTCTGCTATCACATAGCATAAAATAGAAATAATAGTAAAATCATACATGCAGTAATCACAGACAAAACCCATAAATATAACAACATATATATATACACAACATATAACCAAACTTAGAAATGATACTTATATTTTAATTGAAGTACATCAACTGTGTGCAAACCTTCCATGAACCTACCATCCTTAGACTACGCTGCTCATCACTCTCAGCAGTGGGTCGCCCCTAAGCTGGGACTAGGCTCCATCGGGCAAGGGATTCCTAGGATAGGCAAGGACAACAAGAAGTTGCACAATGCAATAGGAAATATTTCCTCCAAGGAGCCACTTACGCCCACATCTCACAGACTCTCATTCCCCACATTCCTATCCCACCCCAAGAATGTACACCTTCACTATCAAAAAGTCCATCGGCTGCTACACCTCCCTTTCTAGGGCTTCAACAACAGACTAGATCAAGAATTATCAGAGCTCTATAGTTGCTATTAGACTTCCTCTAGGAGAGCTCCCTTCCTCAGCACAATCTCTCACCTGGAGAGATTTTCTTACAGGCCTGGCAACCTGCTTCTTCACTCTCGCTCCTCAATGCACAGGGATGGTGATGGAAGCAACAAAAACTGGGCATGGGGAATGGTACTGACATGACAATACACAGGTAACCCGCAGGTACAGATACAACAAGGGTATCAATTTGGGCTTGTCATAGAGGTTCAGGGTGTTTCAGGAATTCCACAATGGCGTTCCACGGTTACTGTGTGCTTGTTGGGTATGTTGGTCAATCGGGGTAATGGATGGTGAGCCTAGTCCAAATGGTGAGAATCCTCATAATGGTGATAATGGTGAGAATGTCCGAACGGTCAGAATGGTGAGAATGCCCCCCCATAACTCTGCATGTGTTTTGGATGACACTTGGCTCTCCAGAAGCACGTTTACCCCCACTTAGAACTCATTCCTCCCCCTAAAGGAACTTAGAATAGATTATTATCATCTTTATAGCTTTTAGAATAATAATATATTATTCGATTAGGATCTTAATCTTATCCCATTTTCCTTAATCTCTTAGCCTCCTCCCTTGCCCAACCTAGTGGAGGTTAGTCCCCCATAACTCTTTCTTCGTGGTCGATCTACATGCAGTGATGTATTTTTATTAATAAAATGCATAATTACATATACAAAATCAGGCCCATTGGCCTTAGCATCTAGGCTCTCTGGCCTAATAAACACATAAGCCTACCAGCTTATAACTGCTTGGCTCACTAGCCTATAAACATCGTTACATTCATAATGACAACCGGGGCTCGGTCTTAGGGTATTACATCTGTGACTTTTACCTTTTTTACCAGAATAACCTCTGCAGTTACTCTGTGTGATGTGAACCATAATACTCATATATGGTTTTGAGGTCTCGGTCTCTCGATGAGGGGAACTTATTTGTGGTTTTCAGAATGCTCCTCGTAATTTTGAATAATTTTTAGTTCTTGTTTACTCCACCCATTGAGCACTTAGGCACGTGTTCATAAATTAGTTTTGGCTTCTTCAACCGGATGAGCACCTAGACATGTGAAATCAGGTGAGTCACTTTTTACTTTGACTCAATTTTAATTTAAAATATATTAACGTGTGAAAATTAAAGAGATTTAAATACATTTTTTTTTTCCTCTATTCTTTTAAGTTTAATAAGTAAAAGTCGAATTGAGAGAAAATAATTAATATCATTATTATCAATTAAGAAATTTATTTTCCATTTTTAAAGTCAATCCAAAATAATAATTGTTATTTTTTTCTCTTCTTTTCAATATGAACACACTCCACCACCTATTCCATAAACTCATCCTATCAGGTAGAGACCCCCCAAAATCACCCTAGAGATCCTTTACGATTATGTGGAATCATTAGAAAAAATGAGAGAAAATAGAGATGTCAAAATCCAAATAGAGTTAGAATCATTAGAAAAAATGAGCTAAAAAAGAGAAATAAACCTCCAAATAGAGCTAGAGGCGATGCTTAATAAAAAAAATTAGACTCTTCAAAGAAACCATTCAAAATCAAATAGAGGATAGATTCTTAGGGTTCAAGAGTGAATTACAAATAATGAATGATAGGATTCAAGAAATCGAAAAACATAAACAATCAACCCAAGAAGGAGAGGCTAAAGAAAATCACAACTTGAGAGATAAGATTAAAGAGCTAGAGGAAAAACTAACCAACAATTTGACCCTTGGTAATCTCGAAAACAAATTGGATATCAAACCCATCAAAGAGGAAATGAATAAGATAATTGAATTGGACCATGAACGTAATAAAAGAGCCTTGAATCTCATAATTTTTGGTATAAAAAAACAAGAAGAGGAGGATACTCTAGCAATAGTAAAAGAATAATGAAATAATAAATCACAAATTGATACAACTTACCTCATAGAAACAAAGAGGCTAGGAAAAACAATTGATCACAAAGATAAGTTGATTCGTGTCAAAGTAAGTTGTAATGACCATAAATATAACATACTCAGTAAATCTTCGAGCTTAAAAGGGTCAGAAATATTTATAAATGAAGACCTCGTTCTCGAAGACCAAGCTGAATTAAGGAAGGAAGTTCAAAAAGTAAAAGAAGTCAGGAAAGAAGGAAAATGGGAAATAATTAGAAATCAAAAAGCTATTTTTAGGGATAGAGACCAGAAGGATAATAATAAATAGGAATTTTGGACACCCGAGATCCTTTTTTGGAACTGTCATGGCTTTCCATGGTGTAAAGGTCTTATGATAAGTTGGATTCTGAGTGATATTGATATTATTTGTCTAGTTGAAACTTGGGAGCATGAAGAGTCTAAAGTCCCCAACATAGAAGGATTTGTCTTGTGGTCGGCTTGGAACAAAAAGTCCCACTCTAGAGGGATAGGAGGCATAGCTTGTTATATTAGAAAGAGCATTTCTCCTCACATTCAACTTCATAAGATCGATCCTCTAAATCAATACATTTGGATAGAAATTTTAGACACCAATGCTAAGAAGATGTATATAGCAATTTTCTATTTTGCACCTATTAATTCTACTTTTTATCAGAAAAACAATCTAGATATCAATTGTCCCTATAATAATTTAGAACAAGATATTTATAATCTGAAAAATGAAGGTAATATCCTCCTGCTAGGAGACTTTAATGCTAGGACTAGAACTAAACAAGCTACTCTTTCAAGCACTAATTCCAACCATAATCATTTATGGTTAGATGAGGTGTAAATTCTAACCTTGTACAATGTCTATTGTAAATAGAGATTCATAAAAGAACAGAAAAGACACAATGTCAAATACAAACATTACACAGAGATTTTTCCCCTGGAAACACAAACCGGGAAAACCAACATATATTATATTCATTCATTCTGTTACATTGTTTACAATACAATATACATATAGGAGCTAGCGGCATCCAAAACCCTAACCCAATGACCTGGATTAGTCCAAAACCCTAATTCCTTAACCAGAAATAGAAAACCATCAACAAAAACCATGTGTCGAAAAAACCACCTAAATACATGACACATTTCTCGAGGTAAGTGTCACATTTCCTGAGGCAGAAAAACTACTTATGCAAAGAATATAAAACATACCCAGCATTCTCCCACTTGTTGTTTTCTTTGCATACAGGGGGTTACAGGGTTACATAGTCAAAAATTCAGGGCAGCAATGCCCTTAGATCCTCTACACCAAGAGAACTTCTTAGTGCTCACAGATTTTGTTAATGAGTCTGCAACATTCTTCAAAGTGTCCACCTTCAACATTGATACTTTCTTTTCTTCAATCATGTCTCTCACAAAGTGATATTGAACATCAATGTGCTTTGTCTTTGAATGATAACCAGGGTTCTTAGCCAGAAAAATTGCACTCTGACTGTCA
>JZKD02S0314942.1:958261-977291 GCA_000966675.3 Picea glauca
GACAGCTTAGAAAAACTTTCATCTTGGCTACCCAAGTGCTATGATTCGACCCGTTCAAGACAGGTGCTTGCATGAGAGCCTGGTTGCTCATGCTGGCCATTTTCTGCACAAAAAAAATTATATACCGGCAGCTAAAAAAAATTGCACAGAAAAAGAGATCTTCCAGAGCTTGTTGAAAGACGTTTTGCAATTCGGCAAACTGGACAGAGGCTGGATCTGCAGCCTGCTCTGATACCATGAAAACAAATCTGCAACAACAGAAAAACGAATTGCAGAACAGAGGAAACAGAAAAACGAATTTGACAGGGCAGAAAAGAATTGCATGAAAACACCACGCTTTGATCTCATTATTGTATTGATATTTAAAGGAAATTACATGCAGGAATTGCTTCGTAAATAACGAAGCAGCTAACAGTCTAACACGGTGATGGAAACAAGAAATCAGTTAACTAAACAATCAAGGAACGATTTGCTCAATCAGAGGAGCAAATCGCGGAGCAAATTACGCAGAAAATCACGGAGAAAATCGTGGAGAGAATAACGGAGAGAATCGTGGAGCAGATTGCTCTCAACTTATTCGTCTAACACTTCTAATCTCCAGAAGAAGCGCAAACGATATTCTGCTGTAGAAATGACTTAGTGTTATCGCATTCAAATGGAATTAAATCGCCCTCGAATGGGAAAAGATTCACTGTAGATTGTTGACAGGATTACATTCAATTCAGGATAGGCCTCGAGCCCTTCGTCCTTGCGGTTCAACAGTACACGAAGCCATGTGATGGAGGTACGTCGATGAGGTAGACAGTGACGACTCACTGAGGGCAGGATCCATTAAATGTAATAGAACAAGTGGATGACAATGGTCACGGTTCGTACATGGCTGAACCCTGGTTGGATGAGTAAATTAATGTTTCATTATGGCTGTGAAGAACAACTCAACATAGTATTAAAATTGCCCTGAGTTGTCACGATTATAGTAATAGATATATCATATTCAAAGTGGAAGAATAATCAGGCCCTAAACCTAATATTTTGTCGTCTACCATTTCTGTAGTCAAAGGCGCTTCGACGCACAACTAAGTTTAAATGAGGTGAAACCAGCAGCAACGATGGCGTCGGAGGCGAACCACAGACTACTGCTATTCCGAACCACAGACTTCAGCAACCCCGACTCCTCTACTGCTCAAGACTCTTCCTCTGATCATGCTGCGCCCTGAACACTGATCTCTCACCTCACCTTTTATTGGTCCCAGTCCCTTTCGTTTTTCTTGTTTTTCATCGATAGCCTACCAGACTGTCGGCCACTATCCGCGCCCTACCTCTTTGCTCTGACAGGAAACGGATTCCCGTGACCTCCAGCCTTCTGACCGATCTTTTTTTCTAGCTATTGCTTCCCCTGACTTAGCCCTCTCCGACAGTACTGTTTCAGTGGGCTGCTGTGGTCCCCCGGTGGCTGGTCATATAGCTTCCCTGCCTGGTTTTCCCTCGTTTACATCCGATGACCACTTTTGGAACCAGGCGGGCATATTGGACCATATAGATTCTTTGGTACATAGCACCTCGACTTTTCCCTCCAATAATATTTCAAACTCTGTCGCCTCTGACCCAGAGCTGACAGTTAACAAAAGTCTCCCCCCACAGTCAAGAGCGCCCTCTTCGTGTACACTTCCAACCTCTCCCCGGGAATCTACTAGGCCCCTCCCTGCTCCTCTTAGACCTAACCGTCCACAGAATCTTCTAGCTCAGACTGCTCCCCACCGAGAGGTCTCCACTGGTCGTAAGGCTTGGAAAGCAAATAAAAAAACCAGGCGCTTAGTGTTGGGAGACGGAGTGGGGCTTGAAAACCTCTGCAAAATGTCCACCTGTTCTCTGGTTGGCCGCATTTCTTACAAAAGTCTGAGATCCCCCCCTTGGTGGACTGGATTGAGCACAACTGGTCTCAGTTACTTGGATACTGCCCGGAAGTTCTTTTTCTCAAAAATGGATGGCTTTGTTTCACCTGCAACTCGCCAGAAGACGCCTCGTTGCTCCTCTCAACCTTCTGGATCTTTGGAGGCAGTAGCTTGATGCTCAAACGTTGGTGCTTGGCCTTCAACCCTGAGACTGACTTCTTCCAGCTAAGACATCTGTGGGTACTACTCCCGGGTCTTCCACTACATTTCTGGAACGAGGAAGCCTTAAGAGCGATCGGAAACTCCTTGGGGAAGTTGATTTCTCTCGACTCCCCTTCGGGTACAGGTTTTCCTAGACACATGGGCAGGCTGCTGGTAGAGATTGACATTTCTACAGGCCTGCCGGAAACTCTTGAGATTGTTTGGCGAGGGAGAAAGATCCTTCAGACGCTGGACTACCTCGGCATTCCGTTCAAATGCACCCGTTGTCGGAAGACTGGTCACCTTCGCAGATTGTGCCCTAGTAAGAGTCCTAGTTCCCACTTGGATGAATCGGATGATTTGTATCTTAACCCTCCCGCCTATCAGTCCGTTGACCCTTCCCTAGCATTTTTAGACGCATCCCCTGATCCATGCACTATACCCCAACCAGAACTTTCGGATTCCCTGTCCACTCTCGCTCACCTCTGCCCCACCCTATACAAATCTCTCTCTCATTCCGAAAAACAATGTGTCAACTCTTATACCTGGCTCGCTCCTTCTATCCATCCTGAACCCTCCTCCTCGAAAGTCCTCCAAACCCAACCTTCTCTCTCAGAAGCTACCTGCGATTACACACTTCCCTCCACTTTTACTTCTACACCCCCTCTACCCGCGTCCTTAATCCCTTCCTCTCCGTCGTCTTCGCAGGACGGACCCTCCTCCCCTTTAGCCCCTGTCACTCACTCCCTCCTCTCTGGGTAAATCAACCTGTGGAGGACGATACTCCTCTCTTGGAAACGTTGAACACATCTACTACGGCCCAATACTCCCCGGATATTAACACACAAATCCCTCTATATCGAGGCAAAGAGATCATTACTCCTTCCACCGAAGCGGGACCGTCTTCAAACACACTTTCCGTTCCGCAAACTAAATCTTTTGCATGGTCGAGAGGTCTGGGGATCGAGCTCTCCCCTCTCCAGACGAGGAGCGCTAGAAAAAAAAAGGAGGGCTCTACTACACATTCTACAGTCTTGGGAGATCAATCGCACGATGGAAAGGCCCTTAGAGCAATGAAGGCCATTGCACGCTCCAAGTAATGAAATTTCTTTCTCTGAATATACGAGGGATCGGGGGCACTCTCAAGGCTGCTTCCTTCCGTAGTCTTCTGGAACACTCCAAGCCAGATGTCATTTTTTTACAAGAAACTCTATCTGCAGATCACTCGGCCAGAGATTTCCTACATCATTTTCGCCCTCTTTGGATCTCTGTTGCTTTAAGTTCTATTGGTAACTCAGGAGGCATGCTGGTGGCTTGGGATCCAGTGTTTTTCGATCTTACATCCTACTTAACCTGTGGAGGCATCCTTTGTACTGGCAGATGTCTTGCTACAAGCCAGGTATTGACACTTTTAAATGTCTACGGCCCTTGCCTCGATCAACCTCTTTTCTGGACCCAACTAGCCAATAGTGGCATCCTCGCCCTCCCTAATCTCATCCTGGGAGGTGACCTCAACATTACCCTATCTTCCGATGAACAATGGGGCTCTACATCGAATTCAGGTACTCGTTTTAATCTCTACAGAGACCTCTTTAATTCCTTTAATCTTATTGATGTCCTTCCTATCAACCTCGTCCCCACCTGGCGTAATGGGAGAAAGGGTGCGGAAGCCATTGCCANGGACGACTCCAGAAGTGGGGGAGGCCGTTGAATGGAAGAAATCCTCTGAAATCAGGAAATGGTCAAGCCGTTTGGCAATGGCTTCCTATCAACCTCGTCCCCACCTGGCGTAATGGGAGAAAGGGTGCGGAAGCCATTGCCAAACGGCTTGACCATTTCCTGATTTCAGAGGATTTCTTCCATTCAACGGCCTCCCCCACTTCTGGAGTCGTCCTCCCCTTCTTCTCGGACCACGCGCCTATCTATCTCACTTTGAATCCTACAACCCGTCTCAAGCCTTTTCCATTTAAATTTAATCATCACTGGGTTGAATACACAGAGTACTCTGCACTTGTTCACTCTGTATGGGAGGACCCGCAGTTCCTGAGGGACTCAAACCCACAGTCGCGTCTGATTTGGAAATTAAATCATCTAAAAGTGCATACCAAATGCTGGATAAAACAAAAATTGGCCGCGGACTGGCTCGCCTTGCATCAACTCGAGCTCGAGATCAATCACCTCATCACCAAATCTACCACTGTGGCACTTTCATCGGATGAGGATGCTTCCCTAAAAGTTATGGAAGAAAAAAGGAATGACATTCTTCTTGCGGATGAAAAAAGATGGCGTCTCAGAAGTCGGGCGACTTGGCTAAAATGGGGCGACTCCAACACAAAGTACTTCCATAAAGTGGCTAATCTAAACAAAAATAAAAAGCTCATCTGGTCCATAGATCAGGAGAATGAGGGCACCATTCGCAGACAGGAGGCACTCAAATCTACAACGGCCTCCTATTTTGAGCAACTCTTCAAATCTAATAGCGATTTACATAAGCCAGACAAAGTCTCTACTGCCAGCCTTTACACGAGCTTGGTTTCTGCTGATGAAGCAGCTGATCTATATAAATCAGTCTCCCTGAGCTCAAGTCTACTCTTTCTCTCCTAAAAAAAGAGAAAAGTCCGGGCCCCGACGACTGGACGACCGAATTTTTCTCACTTTATTTTGATCTTGTTGGTTCTGATCTTCTACAGATGATCGAGGACACGCACATTAAAGGTAAAATTAACAGCAGTCTCAACGCTACATTCCTGGTTTTAATCCCAAAGTCAGATCAGCCTGCCTCCTTCAACGATTTCAGACCGATATCCTTATGCAACTTAGTATATAAACTTATTGCAAAAGTCATCTCCTCTCGGATTAAGCCTGTTTTGGAACGGAGCCTCTCGATTGAACAACTCGGTTTTCTCAAAGGGAAAAGGATCCATGATGCCATCGGTGTGGCACATGAGTGCATCCACAGCATCTTCAAAAGAAAACAAAAGGCGTTGATCATGAAAATCGATCTCAAAAAGGCGTTTGATATGGTTGACTGGGATTTTCTCAGACTTATCCTCCTCTCGGTTGGTTTTGGGATCAGTTTCACGGACTGGATAATGTCCTATGTTTCCAGTGCAAATCTTTCAGTGCTGATCAACAGGGAGGCTTCCAGATTCTTCAAAAGTGAAAGGGGGCTCCGCCAGGGATGCCCCCTTTCCCCCTACCTCTTTATTCTAGTTTTGGAAGGGCTGAGTCTTCTACTCACCAAATCTGTCTCAGAGCTTCGTATTTCAGGTATACAGGTCACAACTCGCCTCAGCATCGTCCATCTAATGTTCGTGGATGACATACTGTTATTTTCCAATGCGAATGAACTGGAATGGATAGCTTTATTGGATACTCTTCAGCGCTTCTGCAATGCTTCGGGGCTGATTATTGACGCAACCTGCCCCTCAACGAGCAAGCCGCTCCCACCAGGATCTCCTTCAACCACGGGCCCGAAGAGTCTAAGCTCTTCCAACTCCCCTCGGGAGTCACGAGTCACCCACAGTAACTCCTTCGGCGATTCCCCCTCCTTCGGAAATCAGGATATTGCGACTCGAGAATTCTCGGTTCACGCGAACACAGTTCACCTACAGCTCCAAACCCCGAACCCCGATAGTCAACAGTCAACGCTTTCGCGCATCGGGGATTTCCCTATCGGGAAATCGGGAATGGCGATGTTATGTTTCACTGCCCCCTTCAATCCCCGAACTCCAAACTTCGAATTGACACCACATGTCTTCCACTAGTACCTAGGGTCCCACGCTACCACATAACTCTTCCACTCGTGCGATCGGGGATCGCGGGATCGCGATTTCAACTGTCACGAATCCTTTGCCTTGGAAAGTCCCGAATGTTGAAACCCCGTTGACACCTGTCAACACCCCTGTTATCACTGTGGGACCCGTCGCAATTCGAGACTTTGCTGGTCCTTTGTGGTCCCTTCGACTTTGGAAACGCCGAAGTGTCGAATCCCGACTCCCTGGGATCTCGCGACACCTGTCCCGTTTCTGATCAACGGCTCCCGTCAACTCGGGAAATYGCGATTCGCGATTTGGCAAGTCACAAAACACTTACCTCGCCAAACGCCGAACCCCGAACCCCGATGGGCCGAGATCCAATGGYCAGTTCCCTCCTGCGCCTTTGGACAACTCCTGCGCGACTCTTTCYCGATCRGACRGTCARCGGGATCTYGTGATTCCCCTCCACGAACTTTGACMGTCGGTTCTCTTCTTTGAAAAACTCCTCCGCTTTAAAGTGCTTCCRGTTCAAATCCTTCCTGGGTCTGCTCCAATGCGTTCTCCACRGAACTATCCCTCCTGAGCTTTGTTCCTYTGACTCCTTCAGAGACCTCTCACRCACTTCCTGTGCTCGACTTCCAACAACTCTCAAAGAKTTGAAGTCGTCTAGACCCTGTGCAATCCTACCAACAACAGTCCAGTCCTCCTTCTCTCAGACTCGTCTCTGAGATTTTCTATCCGTCCTGCACTTCACCTGCACAGTTCGAATAACCAACACAATTCTGGTAGAAGGGAATAGGAGTTTAACTATAGAGCCCCCTCAACGCACTCTATGCGGAGGAATTCAACTACACTCTATGCAAGAATCTCCTGACTCGAACAGAGAAACAATTTGAGACTTATTCTCGCCTCTCTCCCAGATTCCTAATCTGCCATGAAATCACATATGCAGCATATATAACAAAGGCATAACAAGAAGCAAGTATGCAACAACATAATATCAACAATACACAGAGAATAATCACAGCCATGAAATTGAATCAAAAGCTTTCCTATTAATTCAATATCTGTACATGGGGATTCTTCACAGGTTCTCTGCTCTGCTCTTCTTGCTCTCTATGCTAATGCTGAATAATCTGAATAATACAATGTTACAAAGGAGGGTGCCTATATTTCGTTTTCCCTCTCGAAAGCAAAACTGTCTAATCTACAGTTAATTCCTATCTAACAGCATTAAAACTATTAAATGTCTTCCTATCTATAATATAATACAAGTGCGCTTCTTATGAATGCTTTCATTCAAATGGCGGCGCAACAATCTTCAAAGCAATTCAAAAATGTATGTGCTGGCGCTGTCCAGCTGTATGTTCTTTACTCCACGCGCTAGCCATCTTGATGAAGTGTGGATGCTCCTGCATCATACTCCTCGGCTCAAAAGTTTTCATGGGCTCCTGTCCATGAGCTCCTGCACAGTCTGCCCATGTTTCAGAATCACTGCTTCATCTTCCTAGCTGGCATCCTCCACTGGGTGATCTTTCCATTTCACCAGGTACTCAAAGTATTGCTTTCTCTTGGTCTTCCTTCCAACTCTTTTATCCAGTATGCACTCCATCTGAGGCTTCTGTGCAACTGGCAATTGCTTCTTCCACTGGACCATTGGTTCCTCGATTCCAGTGTCTGCTTCATCAGCCCTGTAGGGGTATAAATCCGAAATGTTGAAAATCGGAGATATTCCGATGCCCTCTGGCAACTCAAGCTCATATGCATTCTCCCCGAATTTCTTCAGGACTCTGCATGGCTCGATTTTCTTCATCTTGAGCTTGTTGTATGTTCCCCTTGGGAACCTTTCTTTTCTCAAGTGCGCTAGAACCATGTCCCCAACTTCAAACTGAAGCTGCCTCTTTCTCTGATCGTCTCTGCGCTTATATTCCTGATTCGATTTCTGCAATCGCTGCTTCACCTGCGTGTGAATTTCTTGCATTGCCTCAGCGAATTCCTCAGCTCTCGCGCTGCTAGTTTCAGCCTGTTCCGACTCCCTAAGCTCAGACACTCCTCTCGGCTATGTCCCATACAAAATTTGAAACGGGCTCTTACCTGTACTCCGATTCATTGAATCGTTGTACGCGAATTCGGCCTGTGGTAAGATCTGATCCCAACTGCTGTGATGCTCCGTCACCAGGCTTCTCAATAAATCCCCCAAGCTCCTGTTGACCACTTCCGTATGTCCATCTGTCTGGGGGTGATAAGCAGAACTGAATGCCAAGTCAGTCTCCAACTTCTTCCATAGCGTCCTCCAAAAGTGACCTATGAACTTGGTATCCCGATCCGAGACTATGCTCCTCGGTAATCCATGCAATCTGATAATTTCCCTAAAAAACAAATTTACGATGTGGGTTGCATCGTTGATCTTATGACACGAAATGAAATGTGCCATCTTCGAGAATCTGTCCACCACCACGAAGATGGAATCAACCCCTCGCTGTGTCCTCGGCAATCCTAGAACAAAATCCATACTGACGGCCTCCCATGGCCTCTCGGGTATGGGTAACGGCTGATAGAACCCTGTGTTCTGCTTTCGGCCCTTAGCATGTTGACAAATCCTGCATCGGTCAACAAATATTTTTACATCTGCACGCATGCCCGGCCAAAAATATGATTCGCTCAACTTGGCGAATGTTTTGTCATGCCCAAAATGACCTACTAAGCCTCCACTGTGTTTTTCCCGCACCAAATTCTCCCTCATGGAGCAATTCGGTATGCACAGCTGATTGCCTTTAAACAACAATCCTTCCTGGATTATATATTCCAGCCATGAACTCCAATCCCTGAGAACTGGATTCTCGGCCGCTTCATAGGCTTTTCCAAAGTCTGCATCACCTGCATACATGTCTTTGAGGTTTTCAAAACCCAAGGTCTTGACCCTGAATTCCTGCAGCAATAAACTTTTTCTGCTCAAAGCGTCTGCTACTTTGTTGGCAGTCCCTGAAATGTGCTTTATCACAAATGTAAAATTCTGCATGTATTCCACCCACTTCACATGCTTTTGATTCAGCTTCTCCTGCTGACTTACAAACTGTAACGCATGATTATCACTGTACAAAACAAATTCCTTGGGTATGAGATAATGCCTCCACTTTTTCAATGCCTGTATAATGGCATAGAATTCCTTATCATACGTGGAGTACTTCAACTTGGCATCATCCAGCTTCTCGCTGTAATATGCAACAGGTCTATCATCCTGACTCAAGACCCCTCCAACAGCATACCCACTGGCGTCACACTTCACTTGGAAGGTTTTCTGAAAATCTGGCAACACTAACACTGGTTGCTCAGTTATCTTTCGCTTCAACAAATTGAAGCTCCTTTTAGCCTCTGTTGTCCAATGGAAAACCTTATGCCGCTTTTTCACAGTGTCCATCATTGCGACATTGATTCCACTAAAATTCCGAATGAATTTTCTATAGAAGCTTGCCAATCCATGGAAGCTCCTTACCTCAAAAACATTCCTTAGCGATGGCCAATTCCTGATTACGTTCACCTTCTCAGGATCCATCTTCAATTCATTTGCCAAGATTACAAAGCCCAAATAAATGAGTTCTGTCTGCATGAAGGAACACTTCTTCAAATTGATCAGCAACTTCTCCTGCTGCAGTCTTCTCATCACAATGGCCAAATGCCTCAAGTGTTCATCCTTTGTCTTACTGAAAATTAATATATCGTCCAGGTATACAACTACAAATTTGCCAATGAATTCCCGTAGGACTTCATTCATTAGCCTCATGAATGTGTTGGGTGCATTTGTCAACCCAAACGACATGACCAACCATTCGTACAAACCCTCGTTTGTTTTGAATGCCGTCTTCCATTCATCTCCCTCTCTCATCTGGATTTGATGATATCCGCTCTTGAGATCTATCTTTGAAAAATAATTTGCCCCACTCAGGCACTCCATCAAGTCGTCCATTCTCGGCAGTGGACACCTGTACCTGATGGTGATTTTATTTATCGCCCTGGAGTCTGTACACATCCTCCAGCCTCCGTCCTTCTTTGGACTCAGTACCGTTGGAATGACACACGGACTCAGAATCTCTCTAACTAGTCCTTTATCCTGCAGATCCTGTACCTGCCTTTTGATCTCCTCGTTCTCCTGAGGTGTCAACCTGTACATTGCCTTGTTCGGCAAGCTTGCTCCGGGTATGAGGTCAATGTGGTGACTCACACTCCTCACTAGTGGCAACGAACGAGGTAGTTCGTCCGCGATGATATCAGCGAACTCTCCAAGCAGTTCCTGAATCTCTTCTGGCAAGTCGTCCACTCTTGTGCTTGTCAGAACAATTCTCGGCTTCCTGACAACAAAGAATTGTGGATCCTCATCCTTCTCCAGCTCTGTGAGAAGTTCCTTCCCACTCATGAGAAGTATCGTGCTGGTTACTTCCGGCTCCACCTTCTTATCCTTCCCCGGAAGCAATGTATGTGTTCTTCCATCCTTCTCCAAGGTGTATGTGTTCATTCTCCCATCATGAACAACATTTCGGTCATACTGCCATGGTCTACCCAATAAAACATGACAGACATCCATGGGAATGACATCACACAGGATCTCATCCTTATATTCACCCATTTTAAATTGGACCAAGCATTGTTTTGTAACACATACCTGGTGTCCTTTCTGCAGCCATGTCACTTTGTATGGACTCGGGTGTTTGTTCGTTTTCAGCTCCAACTTCTCCACCATCTCGGTTGAAACGAGATTATCGGTGCTTCCGCTGTCCACTATGACCTTGCATTTCCATCCCTTTGTCTTGCACGTCGTCCGGAACAGTCTGCATCTTTGCGCTGAGCTGTCCACCTCTTTCTCAGGTTTCAAGAGAGCCTTGTGCACTGTCAGTGACTTCCCACTTCCAATGTCTTCATCCTCCACGTCACGCCTCTACGCCTCAACGACGTGAGTGTTTCCTCTGTCCATTTTCCTGTCTGGACAGTCCACGGCTTTGTGATCGTCTTTACCACACGTAAAACATGTGATAGTTCCTCCTTGGCCTCTTCCTCTACCTCAGGTACGAGGAAAAGTGTTGGCATCAGCATATCCTCCTTGCTGATCATCTTGCTGCCTCCTTGGCTCAGCATATTGCTGCCTCTGTTGCGAGGTTCCACCTCTTTCAGTTTTTCCTTGAGGCCTCTTCCAATCCTCCTTGGGCTTTTGAGTTCGTTCTTGGGAAACTGCTTTGCCTCTAGGATGGCTTCTGCCTCACCCTCACTGTCCCTGCTTGCGGCTCAGATTTTCCTCAGCTTTCAGAGCCATCTGGTACGCATCCTCAACTGTTCGGATGGTGACCATGCTCAATTCATCCTGAATGTCATACCTGAGACCATTTAGATACCTCGCCACCTTTTCGTCATAACTCTCTCGGTGACCTGCTCGAATTTTGAGCCTATAGAATTCTTCGGTGTATTCTTTCACCGTCATCAGTTTCTGTCTCAGGTTCTGCATACACCTGAACAGAGTGATCTGGTAATCCCTCGGAATGAACTTCGCCTTCATCTTGGCGATCATCCAATCCCAGCTCTTGATATTTTGTTTGCCTTTGGAACGCCTGTCTGCCTGCAGCTCGTCCCACCATAAGGCTGCATGTCCCTTCAGCTTCGTGACTGCATGCCTCACCTTCTTGTCCTCTTCGATATCTTCGTAATCGAAGTAGGTGTCGAGTGCTCGGATCCAATCCAGCAGCTCCTCTGCGTTTAGACTTCCCTCATAGACGGGAATGTCCATCTTTGTCTTTGAGCTCATCCTCGAAATGGCTCTGATCAACCTTTCTGTTGAAGCATCTTCGGCTATGACCTCTTCTTGGTCATGTCCAGCTTCCTCTTCCACCTCGGAATCGCTGAACTCTCCAGTGCCAGCTCCGCGTCTCTGCGCAGTTTCCATCTCCTCCATCCTTGCTTGGAGATCTCGCATCTGGCGTTCCATCTTAGCATTACCTGCTGGCCTACCCCTTCTTCGGGCATCCCTGTCCTCACGATCAGGTGACTTCCTTTCTCTCCTGGGCGGCATTATGTCTCTTCGGTCTCTGCTTCAAAAATCAAAGATACTATGGCTCTGATACCACTTTGACGCAACCTGCCCCTCAATGAGCAAGCTGCTCCCACCAGGATCTCCTTCAACCACGGGCCCAAAGAGTCTAAGCCCTTCCAACCACCCTCGAGAGTCACGAGTCACCCACAGTAACTCCTTCGGCGATTCCCCCTCCTTCGGAAATCGGGATATCGTGACTCGGGAATTCACGGTTCACGCGAACACAGTTCACCTACAGCTCCAAACTCCAAACCCCGATAGTCAACAGTCAACGCTTTCGCGCATCGTGGATTTCCCTATCGGGAAATCGGGAATGGCGATGTTATGTTTCACTGCCCCCTTCAATCCCCGAACTCCGAACTCCGAATTGATGCCACCTGTCTTCCACTAGTACCTGGGGTCCCACGCTACCACATAACTCTTCCACTCGTGCGATCGGGGATCGCGGGATCGCGATTTCAACTGTCGCGAATCCTTTGCCTTGGAAAGTCCCGAATGTCGAAACCCCGATGACACCTGTCAACACCCCTGTTATCACTGTGGGACCCGTCGCAATTCGGGACTTTGCTGGTCCTTTGTGGTCCCTTCGACTTTGGAAACGCCGAAGTGTCGAATCCCGACTCCCTGGGATCTCGCGACACCTGTCCCGTTTCTGATCAACGGCTCCCGTCAACTCGGGAAATCGCGATTCGCGATTTGGCAAGTCACAAAACACTTACCTCGCCAAACGCCGAACCCCGAACCCCGATGGGCCGAGATCCAATGGTCAGTTCCCTCCTGCGCCTTTGGACAACTCCTGCGCGACTCTTTCTCGATCGGACGGTCAACGGGATCTCGTGATTCCCCTCCACGAACTTTGACCGTCGGTTCTCTTCTTTGAAAAACTCCTCCGCTTTAAAGTGCTTCCAGTTCAAATCCTTCCTGGGTCTGCTCCAATGCGTTCTCCACGGAACTATCCCTCCTGAGCTTTGTTCCTTTGACTCCTTCAGAGACCTCTCACACACTTCCTGTGCTCGACTTCCAACAACTCTCAAAGATTTGAAGTCGTCTAGACCCTGTGCAATCCTACCAACAACAGTCCAGTCCTCCTTCTCTCAGACTCGTCTCTGAGATTTTCTATCCGTCCTGCACTTCACCTGCACAGTTCGAATAACCAACACAATTATGGTAGAAGGGAATAGGAGTTTAACTGTAGAGCCCCCTCAACGCACTCTATGAGGAGGAATTCAACTGCACTCTATGCAGGAATCTCCTGACTCGAACAGAGAAACAATTTGAGACTTATTCTCACCTCTCTCCCAGATTCCTAATCTTCCATGAAATCACATATGCAACGTATATAACAAAGGCATAACAAGAATCAAGTATGCAACAACATAATATCAACAATACACAGAGAATAATCACAGCCATGAAATTGAATCAAAAGCTTTCCTATTAATTCAATATCTGTACATGGGGATTCTTCACAGGTTCTCTGCTCTGCTCTTCTTGCTCTCTATGCTAATGCTGAATAATCTGAATAATACAATGTTACAAAGGAGGGTGCCTATATTCCGTTTTCCCTCTCGAAAGCAAAACTGTCTAATCTACAGTTAATTCCTATCTAACAACATTAAAACTATTAAATGACTTCCTATCTATAATATAATACAAGTGCGCTTCTTATGAATGCTTTCATTCAAATGGCGGCGCAACAATCTTCAAAGCAATTCAAAAATGTATGTGCTGGCGTTGTCCAGTTATATGTTCTTTACTCCATGCGCTGGCTCGCTTGATGAAGTGTGGATGCTCCTGCATCAATTATAAATCCCACGAAGTCCTCGGTCCATCATTGGGGGCTGTCAGCGGTTGATCTCTCTTCTCTCAAAATCCTTTTCCCCTACACTTTTTTTGATCTATCCCTTGGTTTCAGATACCTGGGGTATCATCTCAAACGGGGAGTCTCCACGTCTACGGACTGGACTTGGCTAGTGTCTACCTTTGAACGGAAAATTGGATTATGGTGCAATAAATGGATGTCCCTGGGTGGACGACTCATCCTGGTCAAGTCGGTCCTACAAAGCCTGGCGGTTTATTGGATGCTTCTGGAAAGGATCCCGACAAAAATCCTAACTTTGCTTCGCATATTATCTTTCAACTTCCTGTGGAATGATCTTGTGGGTAATAGGTGATTTCACCTTTGCAGTTGGCAGATGCTCTCCAGGCCTAAAAGGGAGGGAGGATGGGGACTAAAGAATCTCGGCATTTTCAATAAGGCTTTATTGGCTTGCTCTTTTTGGAGAGCGCTTTCCATCGATAATATTTGGCACCGGGTTATTCAGGACAAGTATATAGGTAACTTATCTCTCTCCTGTTGGCTTCGAAAACCTCATCTCTTACAGAGCTGGGCTTCTCCCTTCTGGAAGGGACTGGTGTCTTCCTCACAGGTTATCCTACATTGACTCTGCTGGAATCCTAGATCGGGTTCAGATATTAAGTTGGGAAGAGACAAAATTATAGGCCTAGATGATCGTTCGATTCTGTCCCTACAGCTCAGGTCTCTTCTGTTGTCTCACAATATCTCTTCCCTTGCTTAGTTAAAAAAAGAAATCCATGCCAATTCCCTCCCTGATCAATGGTTGCACAGTAGTGATTTGGCCCTCGGCGGACCCACAGCCATGGAGTTAGACTCTTTCACGGAAGCCTTAAAAAGCACGGGCCTCTCCCTCACTGATGCACGGGATTCCTTATCCTGGACAGGGGGTGATGGTAAGGGGGATGTACAAGCAAAAAACATTTATGTTGCGCTCCTCACTGATAGGGTGATCGACACTCAGTCCATATGGCTCACTCGTCTTTGGTCTTGGCAGCTTCCCTTAAAACTAAAATTATTTTTTTGGCTTGGCGTTCATGATAAACTCCTCACTTGGGAGAACCTACTTAGAAAAGGTTGGCAAGGTCCAGGGATTTGTGTTCTTTGTAGGAATGCCTCGGAGAACATACACCACCTGTTTGTTCACTGTACTTTTGCCCAAAACATCTGGAAGCATTTACTGCAACACTTCTCCCTCTCTTTCTTCTCGATAGGCGCTACTTTTTCTGAATGCTTTTACTCCTGGTTCACTGTACAAGCTGCTCCTCCTTCATTGGCAGTACAGATTTGTTGGCACATTTGGCTAGAGCGGAACAGGGCGCTCTTTGAGGATGCCCCCCCTTCTTTCCGGGCGGTCTGCCTTAGATCACAAGCCTCTTTTCATTGGCAGAAGCCTACAACCATGGCTCATCTTCACAGAGAGGTTGATTTTCACTTACCGGCAGGCCACACAGTAGCTTTTTTTGATGGAGCAGTGCAGTCTTCCGGATTTTGCTGTGGAACTAGAGGCATCTTCAAATCACACCCGGAGAGGATTACAAAATGGTCTCTATGTTGTGGATGGGGTTCGAATACTAAAGCAGAGCTTCTTGGCTTATGGACTACTCTTTTGCTGGCTTCTTTTTGGTCACTCGACCACCTGAAGGTCATAGGCGATTCAAAAGTAATCGTAGACTGGATTAATGGCTCTTGCAGTCTTCGTTCCATCCATGTGGAAGGTTGGAAACACAAAACTCTTCGGCTGGCTCGCTCCTTCTTAGACATCTCCTTCCACCATCTCCCCAGATCCTACAATTCTGAAGCGGATGAACTCTCCAAGAGAGCTCTCAGTCAAATCGTGGGCAGACTCTCCATCCATCACTGTGACAGAGGACTGGAGAGTCCAACATCTTTCTTCAATCTCTTCGAAGTTTAATTTCTTGTTCGCTACTCCCGAACTCCTCTTTGTGAACTTTGATTTCCCTTTTTTGCACCTGTCTATGCTCTATTTTGGTGATAGGGGAGATGTTTCGCTCCTTGGCACTGGGGAGATTGTTCGCTCTGTTTAAGTCGTGACAGCTTTTGCACTGGGGAGATTGATCGATCCTTGGCAATGTCTGTATTACAGATGTTTCTGGTTGTGACGGGTCAATCATAGCCACCAGGACTCTATTCCTGAGACTGTGTGTTGATGGCTGGATAAACGGGCCGTGATGTTTGATTCTCTTCCCTGGTCGTGTAAAATGCCAAGTTCAAGCACTGAGACAGTTTGTTGTGTAATGCACAGTTCAAGCACCGAGATCACAGTTTTCCCTGTGTTGGTTGGGTCGTTTTCCGGTTGCATTGTTCTCCCCATGCTCACCTGGCGATCACATGCATTGTTTTCACTTGATCAGTCCTGTATTGGCCCACGATATTTTCTGGCTTTGTCTGTATACAGAGCATTGTAAATGATTTTATACCTTATATAAAATTGAGCAATTTCTCTTGGGAAAAAAAAAGCGCTTCGACGGTTGGACAAATAATGGCGTGACTTACTCATCCTCAATATATAGATATCCTTTAATGATTATATAATAAGGCACAAACAATTCAAGGCTAATTATTGTCTTTTATAATTATAAATTAAATATAATGGATACTTATATCCATAATGGACTTTAGTATCCATAAAGTCCCTGCCTCTATCTTTGTTAAAAACTTGATATATTATTTTTTGACATTTTATAGGCTTTTAACTAATTCTAGATACTTTAAAGAACAATATATGAACTCTAAAGAACAATATATGAACTCAATGCTAAAATATAGAGTGTGAATTAGATAGTGGGGATGGCATTTTATTTTATTTTATTCGTGTATACCAATCTTGAGAGATAGTTTAGAAATGTTGAAACTATATATAAAATGTATTATCTTTTTATCTCAAATAGAAATATGACTTTTTTTCCCAAGGAAAAGATGGTTTTATATTCCTTGAGATTTGAACTCAAGTCATTTGTATGACAATGTCCTATCTAAACTACTAAACAACAATGATATTCATGGTCTATTCACCATGATATTCATGGTCTTTTGAGATATTTCTCTATATGTTTTACTCATATTTTGGATCTGGATCATTTAGATGAAATAAATTAATTTCATATTTTTATAAATAATATACTTTATAATTCCATGAAATTTTATCTTTAAACCTATACTAAGATGAGTGATTTAACATTCCATCCATGTGTTGATCTCCTTAAGTCTTTAAATTTTATTGCCATATCCACTAAAAATAGTTTCTTTTGCGAGATGCTCCATGCCAAGATTTTATTTCATCACGTTCACTTATGGTTTTAAAGTATATTTTGGCTATCTTTCATCCTAGAGGTGTAGACTCAAGGTTCTCCCTTGATGCTAAATTTGGTTAAAAGTAAAGCCGTTTGTTGAGGTCATTATGGTGTATTTAAACAAAAATATCTATGATTTAATGTGTAAAATTACAATTGTGAAGCATACACATAAAGAATATAAGTGGGACACTTGGTTAAACTTTTGTACATACCTAACAAATAGTATTGCATTAGATAAAATTTGTTTATGGATTTGATTTTACACATACTCTCGATTATATCAAAATCTTTATAGGTATACATGAAACCACCCCTACAAAATCATTTCGATTGTTTGTCATTATAGTACAATGAGCACAACACTTAGGTAGATCATTTTTTAGTATTTAGAATCAGATAGTACAACTAAGGGTATGGTTGATTCTCCTTATTTAGCGTCATGAAAAATTAGCCAAGTACTATATTGGAAATTCTAAGCTATATTAGAGAGCTATAGTGCTTAACATTCATTTACTCTTACAACCCTGTCGAACCTCTACACCATAGGCAATGAAATTCCTATAGAACATGGAATATCCTAAATTCAAAAATTTCATCAGTATAGTAATCTTTTGGTAGTAAATATTAGTAATAATAATAAAAGTCTAGAATTGGTTTGAGGCCTGCCTTCACCATTGTGGATGACCTATCTTATTAAAATCCTCATGTTATGCTAATCTCATTAGTATCACTCATCGATAACCCTTTTGGTGGACCTTAGTGGTTCCATGGTTATTTTTATCCCCCATTTCTAGGTATAACTAAAGAAATGATGTCTCGAGGCCCTCAGGTTGTAGAGATGGAGTGTTGAGGGATGGATTGACTTGTGATGTCCACTTACACAAATGAAGACCCGCTTCACCATCATACTTCTCGAGTTCATCATGATGGCATTCACCACATTAGCTTGTTTCTGGAAGATAGTGGGTCTTACTCCATGAGGTACAAGTCAGGTATTGTGGTAAGTGTCAGTTTAATACTTGAGGGATTTGAGTATGTTTCATTTTAAGTTGTTTTTTTTATTATAGAACAACTACTTGGAAATTATACTCTTTGCCTTTTTTCACCTTGGTGGTTGACATTATGCCCTAATAAGTGGTCATCCTTGGGGAAATATTTTCTACTAGGAGGTCTCATTGATGAGTCATCATACCATTCTTGATCATACTTATCACTTTTCACACTTCATCCTTTTCATTTTTCCGTATTTTGGAATTTTTGGGTGTATTGACCCAAGAAGGGATTGTAACTTATTTCATGGGAAGGAGGGGTTGAAGGCCTAGAGGGAAATGTAGCTGGAAAAAGATAAAATCCAAATCATAACCTTCTAGATGTTCACCCAAAGAGGTCTTGAGGAAAACGAAACGTTTCTCCTAAAATAATTTGAAGACTTACAAAAGCAAACTCACATTATATAGATGTCATGCTTGTTGAGGTGTGTACACTTATGTGGTGTCCCTTTCTTTCCATGCATATGGCACTCTGTGTAACTCTAGCTTCAAGTGACATTGTGGTATTCTTTTCATTCCATGTCTTATAGTACCCAATTGTTTTGGAACTTAATTAATTAATGGAAATAAAATGGGCTTGGAAAAAATATGCATTGAGAATGAATGTGTAGTACACCCTCTACAAAGGCACCCATTGTTGGATTACTGAGAGGGGGGGTGAATCAATAATATAGCAATCTAATCATTTTTAACCATAAAATTCAAGTGTTATATCAATGTAGCATTATCATCTAATAGTTGCAAAGTAACCAAACAATGAACAAATGAGCAATCATACGCATACACACTACACCAGTGTTTTTACGTGGAAACCCAAAGTGGGAGAAAACCACATAATGTTTTTTCTTATATGTATTTAAGAATTACATTCATTGGAAGCACCAA
>JZKD02S0314942.1:977800-999972 GCA_000966675.3 Picea glauca
CCCTAATACACTGTTAGCCCGCGTACTCCTTATAACTTAGGGTTTCTTTAGTATTCATTGTAATTCCGAAACTTTCAACGTCAACCCTTCATGCTACCTCGAACTTTTGCAACTTTAGATGTATCAATGAGTACTTGCAATAAGCCTTACACAACCATAGATATTCAATATGCTCAAGTGTGATTAAATGAGAGACCTTTGCCTCTTATTTATTCTTTCATGTAGCTTCCTCAAGGGGTTACCTTCTAACCTTCTTAACCCACTTTCCTTATTTTAGGGATAACCCACTTCTAACCACTTTTCCACTTAACTTGACCACTTTCCACAATTAGTAAGTTCTCCATTAACTTTATTAGTTAAATAATTTATTTTGCATCCACTTTGACTTATAGTACACTCACAACTTCACTTTATTATTTAAATAATTTCTTCTTTGCAATCACTTTGACTACTTTGACCTTTTGGGGCTTCTAGATGACTCATGAGGGTTCTCCAACTTCATATGGCCATAACTCTCTAACCCTGAGGAGTTATGTGATGTTCCACATACCATCGGAAATGGCATGACATGTACTATCCATCTAGAATAGTCTTACTTGTAAATTCATTGATATTCATTCCCTTATTCTTAAAACAAACTTGGGTCCATTACCCATACCTTTGTGCTACCAGACTTTCTTCAAGGGTTGACATCAATGACAACCAACCCGATTAATCAATAATCTCCCCCTTTGTCATTGATGGAAACACTATGATGAAATACTGAAGTCATATCACTCATGCTCCCTCTGTAACCATTGCTCCCCCTAGAACCATGCCTCTATTCTCTGCATCTGATAAATCTCTCCCCCTTTGTCATCAATGGAAAATGTATCTATCCATCTGGGGCTGCTCCCCCTAACTGAACTGTCCTTGGGGATACTCCCCCTGACTGAACTCTTCCCAAAACTGATCTCCCAACCTGAGTTGTCCTCTTTATGGCGCTTCCTCATGTAAATCTAATACATGTAAGATAGGCATTCAAAAGGATTCATTTTGGAGTAGAAATTACTCCAAGTCTATGGCGAAGATACTCAAAGGATTCCCTTGAAAGAGGTTTTGTAAAGATGTCTACCACTTGTTCTTTTATGCCCACATATTCAACTCTGATGTTCTTTTCTGCAACCTATTCCCGTAGAAAGTGATACTTGATTGGAATGTGCTTCATCTTGAAGTGCATCACCGAGTTCTTTGAGATATTGATGGCGCTTGTATTATCACAATAGATTGGAATGGGCTCATCATAATCAACCTGTATATCTGTCAAAGTTTGTTTAATCCATAGAACCCGTGTACAACATCCTGTTGCAGCAATATATTATGCTTTGACTGTAGATAAAGATATTGATGTTTCTTTCTTTCTTAGCCAAGATACTAAAAACTCACCCAAGTAGAATGTTGATCCACTGGTACTTCGTCGGTCATCAATGAAACCTACCCAATTTGCATCTGTGTAGGAAATACGTGATAGATCCTTCCTTTTGGATACCATAATCCAAATTCTTATGTTCCTTTGAGATATATGAAAATCCTTTTCACTACTAAGACATGTGATTCCTTTGGGGTTGCTTGAAATCATGCCACATGTCCAACTGCTTGCATTACATCTAGTCTGGATGCTATCACATATAGTAAGATACCAATCATTGACCTGTATTGCCTCTAGTGTGTAGACTTTGAATCATCATCTTTGCTCAACTTGCAACTGGTTTGCATAGGAGTGGTAACTGGTTTGCAATCATCCATTCCGAACTTCTTTAGCATTTCTTTGATATACTTAGTTTGAAAAATAAAAATTCATTGGTTGTTTTGACATATCTGAAGACCCAAAGAGAAGGATAATTCTCCGAGTAATGACATTTCAAATTCATTCTGCATATCCTTTTCAAATTGTTGGCTTCACATGTCATCATTACTTCCAAAAATAATATCATCAACATAAACTTCAATTAATAAAATACTATCTTAAGTTACCTTGATGTAGAGGTTATTGTTCGCACTTCCTTTTCTGAATCCTGCCTGCTGTAGATATTTATCCAGTCTAGAGTACCATGCTCTAGGAGTCTATTTTAGACCATACAAGGCCTTCTTTAATTTGCACACATAATTTGCATTCTCTGACAACTGAAATCCTTTTGGTTGTTCAATGTAGAATTCTTCTTCAAGTTCCCCAGTCAGAAAAGTTGATTTCATGTCCATCTGATACACTTTAATATTCTTGGAGCATGCATAAGCTAAGAGCAATCAGATTGCTTCCATTCTGGAAACTGGGGCAAATGTCTCTTCAAAGTCGATTCCATCAACCTGTGTGTATCCTTTACATACCAATCTAGCTTTGTTACTTGTAACCTTTCCATCTTCATTCAATTTATTTATGAAAACCCACTTTGTGCCAATCACATTCTTATTCTTTGGTCGTGGAACCAATTCTCAAGTGTCATTCTCCTCTATTTGATCCAATTCTCCATCCATGGCCTTATTCCAAAATTCATCCTTGCTGACCTCTTCAAAACTGTTTGGTTCAATTGTAGATCAAATTGTTAGGTGCGTTTGTTTTGGTGAACATATTCTTCTTCTAGTCTCAACTCCTACATCCTTGTTTCTGATAATCTGATCTGAAGGATGATTCTTCTCTACTCGTTTTCTAGGTGTCTTTGGAGGCACTTGTTGAACTTGCTCTTCTACTTCTTCATGATCCTCTTCATATTCCCCTTCTACTACTTCTTCATATTCTGCTTCTTCTTCGTAAAGTTGTTCCATTGATTCATTTTCTTCTTCCTTTAGTTCTTGTCCACCTGTTTTATCAATTGTTACATTGATTCTTTCCACAACTTTGTTCAACCTCATATTGCAACACTTGTATGCTTTCATTTTACTTGAGTAACCAACAAGTACTCCTTTGTCCACACAAGAGTCAAACTTTTTCCATTCTGCCATATTCTCTTTTGATGTAGCATTTGCTTCCAAATACTCTGAAGTGTTTCACATTTGTTGGTCTTCCTTTCCATAGCTCGTAGGGATTTTTTTCATTGTTGTTTATGAGCATTACTTTGTTTTGAATGTAAACTATTGTATGTACTGCATGTGTCCAAAAAATATCTGTCAATTTGGAATCCATTATCATTGTTCGTGTCGTTTCATGTACTATCATATTCTTTCTTTCAACAACTCCAGTCTTTTGAGGTGTCCTAGCAACGGATAATTTATTTTTTATTCCATGCCTGCTACAGTAGTCCATAAATTCCTTTGAAGTGAACTCTCCTCCATTATCAGATCTCAAACATTTGATTTTTTAATACATTTCATTTTCAACCATCTCCTTGTAGACCTTGAAGTTTTCAAAAGCTTCTGACTTAATCTTGAGAAAGAAAACTGCAATCATTTTTGTATAATCATAAACTAATAATATAAATTATTTCTCACCTTTTAATCCCTTAGTTGTAGTTGGTTCAACTAGACCAGTATGCACAATTTGCAGTGGTCTCGTCATTGAATATTCCTTTGATTTGAACCTGGTCTTTGTTTTCTTTCCTTGTTGACAATGCTTGCATAAAGTGTTGGTTGGTTTCGTGATCTGGGACATTTCTCTAACTGCTTCATTTTTGCTGACTTTTACAAGGTTATCAAAGTGTATGTGACCCATTCTTTTGTGCCATAGCCAACTTTCATCTTCCTTTCCTAGACAACACTTTTCATTTCCAATTTCACTTAATACATATATGTTGTTTGAAGTTCTTGCAGTTGTTGCAATCAATTTTTCTGAACCTTCTTTTATTATCTCTCACTTCTGTGAATTGAAAGTAATTTTATGACCTTGGTCACACATTTGAATTACACTTAGAAGATTGTGTTTCATATCTTCTACTAGTAGAACATTTTCTGCCTTTGTATTCTTGTTTCCAATTCTGACTGTACCTTTTCCAATGGTTTTAGCTGAATCATCATTTATGAAGGAGACTAATCCATTTATTTCCTTTCTTAATGTAAGAAACTTGTCTTTATCACCTGTCATGTGTTTTGAACAACCACTATCAACATACCAACCATGTTTCTTCTGCTTAGCTTGTAGAGGGAGGGTGCATTCTTCATTTCTATACTAATTCTTCTTTCTTATCCATGTTCTTTTCTGAGGTTCCTGTCTGTGACTGTTGTTGTTCTATTGTGGTTCTCTAGGAGGGACTGTCATTCTACAATCTTTGGCCATGTGTCCAAAGTTGTTGCACTTGTAGCATTCCACTTCAATGCTCAATGATTGAAACCTATTGTAGCTTATTCCATGTGTTTCAATAGGCCTTCTTGGATAACCATTTTGTGTATGACTTTCAAATTTGTTTATGTTCCTCCTATTAGCTCTGTAATTTATAGCTTTATGTCCAAAATTATTGCATGCATAACATAAACTAAAAAAAATAGTTTGATACCTAGGAGTTGAAGATCTTCTTAAATGAGTTACTTTTATGAATCCTTCTTCTTCCTGAGGCTTGTTTGTTTTTCTCAGTCATTGATTCTAAAATCTGAATCTTCTCGATGGAGGAGTGTCCCTGTAATCTTCCTTGTAGGTATTCCTATTCTCTTTGATTGTTTCTGCATAAATATTTGGGTATGTTTCTTATTCTGTTTCTTTGGAGCTTGATCCATTTTTTGTCTGATTGTATTTAAGTCTGGACTTGTCATGATGAGTCTTTTGACTGCTGATAATTTCATCCAAAACTTTTGAGTTGTTCTGCATATTTTTCTTTTGAAGATCCTTTCTCAATGTGACAATCTTTGCTTCCAAATTTTCAATGATCCTATCTCTTTCTTCTAGCTATTCTTTGAGTGATTCTTCAATTATTTTATCTTCTTCTATTTGAACCTTCAATTTCATGATCATTTGTTCTAGTTCCTGAGTGTCTTCTTTCTTATCTAGTTCTTCTTGTAGCTTCTTGTTTTTCTTCTTTTCTCTTCTTATAACTTCTATGGCACTCAACAATTTTTCTCTGTAGTCAACTTCCACCTCTTCATATTCTTCTTTGGTGTCTTCTTTATCAGATTATTCTACTGCCATGAATATAACTATTTATGTCTCACTGTCATTGACTTCATCTACATCTGATGAGGAGATGTCTTCTTTGGTGCATAAGCTTTTCTTGAAAGCTTTCTTTTTGGTTCTTTTGCCTTTATATGTTTGTTTTCTATTTGAGTAATTTTCATCATTCCTCTTATTTTTCTTATGAGGACATTTGTTAGCAAAATGAACAATACCATCACAATTAAAACAAATCAATGGAAGCTTACCTTTATATCTGTCGTTGGTTCCCTTGTTCAATCTTTTGACAAAATTGACCATGTATTCTTCATCACCTTCTGAGAAGTCATTGTTGCTGCTATGTTCCTTTTGCTTTCCCTTTTGCTTTGACCTTTTGGATGATTTGAAAGATGCTTCTTTTATATCTAGATTTTCCTGTTCAATTCTCATTTCATATGTTGTGAAGATTCCATGTAATTCATCCATGTTTATTGAGTCTAGATATGCTCTTTCTTCTAGTGTTGATATCTTAGGATCAAATCTCAGAGGAAGAGATCTTAGTACCTTTTGAACAATTATAGATTGTTCAATTTCTTCTCCCAATCCTATGATTGCATTCATTGTTTCATTGACTCATAAGAAGATGGAATATTCTCATCTTCCTTCATCTTTAGTTGTTTGAATTGA
The DNA here is from genome assembly GCA_000966675.3 of Picea glauca. Classification (NCBI taxonomy): domain Eukaryota; kingdom Viridiplantae; phylum Streptophyta; class Pinopsida; order Pinales; family Pinaceae; genus Picea; species Picea glauca. The sequence goes on from JZKD02S0314942.1 coordinate 983,535, forward strand.
CCTCTATAAGTTTGAAGCTTTGCTTCTTTGACTTTTGAATCTCCTTCATAATTATTTTGAAGTTTGTCCCAAATCTCTTTAGTGGATTTACAATGTACAACTTTGGTATATATCGATTCACCAAGACCATTCATAAGTGCATTTGTGTCTTTGGAATTATTTTGACTGAGTTTCATTTCTTTTTCACTTGTTAGCGGAACTGATGGTTCTTTGTATCCATCTACTACTAATTTCCAAATTTCAAAACCCTGTGCCTGTATATATGTTTTCATCCTTCTGCTCCATAATGCATGCTTATGTCCATCAAACTGTGGTATTATGTTTTTATACATGTTGTTTCTATCCATGATCTACCTTTTCGTGGTTAAACTTATTTCTGAAGGAACCTTCTCTGATTCCAATTGTTGGATCACTGAGAGGGGGGGTGAATCAGTAATAGAGAAATCTAATCCTTTTAACCATAAAATGCAAGTTTTATATCAGTGTAGCATTATGATCCAATAGTTGCAGAGTAAATAAAAAATGAACAAATAAGCAATCATACACATACACAGTACAATCGTGTTTTTACGTGGAAACCCAAAGTGGGACAAAACCACATAATTCTTTTTCTTATATGGCTTTAAGAATTGCATTCATTGGAAGAACCAACTTTCTTTGTTTTCCAGTTGCAACTGGAAGGAGGCTCCAACCCCCTCGTTTCTTAGGCTACAACCTAAAGGAAGCTCCAACTCCCCAATTATTTGGCTACAACCAGAAGGAGGCTACAACCCCCTATGTTCTTCGGATACAACCGGAAGGTGGCCACAACCACCTGTCCTCGCCCAATCCAACCGCCTTGACGTAGAAGTAGAATGATGGAACCACTGTCACACTATCACTGTGAGATATACCACTGTAAAATTGTACGAACCTGTACCACTAACTTACAGTCAACCTGTACTATTGCCCTGCAATCAATTTGTACCTGAACTGAGCATGTATCAAACAAATACACAGATACGTGACCTATAATTCTGCAACATGCATATGTATGCGCCCTATCTATACAACAACCCGCGTATGTATGCAACCTATGTATACCTTATGAAAACTAGGGTTTCCTTTGTTTTGAAAACTTCTAACCCTCTGCAACCTCTTTCACATAGATTTGCAACCTGTCATTGTATCCAGACTGTAATTGTACCCTGTGCATGCATTCTCATACATAACCTTTACCCAAAGAATCTATATCTCTCTCTAGTCATGTGCCATATAAGTGTGTGTAATCATGAACAAGTATAATAACCCTCACATGATCTATACATAAAACCCTTTCTGATATCCAGCCTCTCAATACATCAACCACTTCATAAATACAAGCTCTCAACCATGTACCACAAAAAAACCTTTAGCCATATGCCAAGAAATATATGATGTGCCTCAACTCTAACAAGAAGTATCAATGATCTCAGAATCTAGAACCTCGACATCTTCATCTTCTCAAGTTTCTATGGCTTTACCCTCATGTACGCACCCTAATACACTACCAGCCCACGTATGCACGCACCCTAATACACTGTTAGCCCGCGTACTCCTTATAACTTAGGGTTTCTTTAGTATTCATTGTAATTCCGAAACTTTCAACGTCAACCCTTCATGCTACCTCGAACTTTTGCAACTTCAGATGTATCAATGAGTACTTGCAATAAGCCTTACACAACCATAGATATTCAATATGCTCAAGTGTGATTAAATGAGAGACCTTTGCCTCTTATTTATTCTTTCATGTAGCTTCCTCAAGGGGTTACCTTCTAACCTTCTTAACCCACTTTCCTTATTTTAGGGCTAGCCCACTTCTAACCACTTGTCCACTTAACTTGACCACTTTCCACAATTAGTAAGTTCTTCATTAACTTTATTATTTAAATAATTTATTTTGCATCCACTCTGAGTTATAGTACACTCATCACTACACTTTATTATTTAAATGATTTCTTCTTTGCAATCACTTTGACTACTTTGACCTTTTGGGGATTCTAGATGACTCATGAGGGTTCTCCAACTTCATATGGCCATAACTCTCTAACCCCGAGGAGTTATGTGACATTCCACATACCACCGGAAATGACATGACATGTACTATCCATATAGAATAGTTTTACTTGTAAATTCATTGATCTTCAAACCCTTATACTTCAAAAAAACTTTGGATCCATTACCCATACCTTTGTGCTACCATAATTTTCTACCAAACTTTCTTCAAGGGTTGACATCAATGGCAACCAACCCAATTAATAAACACCCATAAATGAGGCAATACGGACCCTTGTATGTCATGAACCCCTTGCCAAAAAGTTTTACTCCTATCTATTTCATCTTCTTCACATGACTTAGAGAGGGTCCACCTAGGAAACACTCTTTGAATTAAGGAATGACTCACCCAATAGGTCACCTTGACAACCCTCCCATACCTAAAATTGGCAAGTTGCATAGGGCCTTTGAGAACTTGTTTGATTTGAAAAGGTAGTTTTGATGCACATGTTTAGGTGGCTCTTGCATTAAATGTGATTTTAATTGGCATGATACATTTGACTTGAGACACTTGGAGGACGCATGCATTTGTCTTTGTGGGACCGTTCTTGGTGGATGTTTTGGAAGGAACAAGCCTAGATTGGGCCTTCATTGGGGCTAGAATCCCACGGAGTGGATGCCATGACCCACACCTTGGGAGAACCTAGATTATGTGTGTTGACACCTTGAAGGATGATACCTATCCCCTTTTATCCCAACGTTTGACCTTGGAAGGTTAAAACATCTTCTTCTAGGGCTTGCCGTCACTTTTGGGGCTAGGGTTGGGTGATGGTGGAGATGAATTGATGGAGTATTGGAAAGATTTGATGGGGAGAATCCCTTGCAAAATGACACATGGCCTTTGTAGACCCAACATATTCTCCAAACACTTTAACGACTTGCTAAAAATGTCAAGACGTCGCCCTCTAGGGGCATTATGTCATATTTTAGGGTTTATTTTGTGTAAAATTCCAATTATTATTTTAAAGGGGAAAAATAAAGGAGGTCAACCTTCTTATTTTGTGATTTACCCTAAATAAAATGGACAACTTATTCTACATGAACTAGTATAAATAAAGGTCATTTGACATTTGTTTTTCACAACTAACTCTCTCTTGAGTAAGAAACTTGGCTGAAATTTGCGCCCTTCTTGGGAATTTTCTCTATCTCTCTATTGAGTTTATTTTGTGGATGCTTGTGATTTGTCTATTGATGGAAGAAGTGATGCACTATCTCTCGTGGTGCTTTCTCTTGCATATGTGATGAAATATACTTGGTAGATGAGGGTTTATCTTTCTATCTTCTTCGAATTGGTAAAGATTTTTTGCATATTGTTGGTGTTTCTTTATTATTTCATGGTTTTTCTTGCTTAAACCCTTTTAGGAGTATAAGGGCATACACCCTCTACCAATTCTATCATAATTGTCTTGGATAAATATTTTTTGAAAAGGTTGCTAGGAGGAGTAAAAGTGCATATACCATAGATTTACTTGCTCAAGGGAGTAAAAGGGATTAGACCCCTAGAGAAGTAGTAAATCTAAATATTACACCAAAGACTCCATAACCCAATAGACTAGGCACTCATCTACTTGCATTGGATAAATAAAATCATTGCATTGGTATACGCGAAAAGCTGAGATTTAACAATTGTCCAAGTTAGAAATTGTTCTTTGTGCTCAAGGCTCTCTTGTTCCCTAAGGGAGTTTGTCTTAGAAAATTAGTTCTTATTGATGTTATAAATAAATTCTAAAGCCATTAGGGCTGCAAAAAAATCTCTTTTTCTTTCATTAGCTATCTTTTTCTAAACCTAGATCACTATTCTATTGATTATTAGCTATCTTTTCCTCTGCTTACTTGTCAATTTTTGTGGTTGGATATTTTTTTTGTAGCAATCATTTACTACATCCATAAGGCTTCCCTAACACTTTGTTGATAAAATCATTTTGCATCCCTATTTTTCCATCAAAAGTTGAGCTTAAGTATTGGAATATTATCTACATGTTTTGGGCTTAATTATCCAATAATCATTAGATGACTTTGATGATTAATTATGCAGTGGATATAACTTGTTCTTTGTTGTTGTAAATATGATATATTTTGTAGTTCTTGGATAACAAGCTTATCTCGCTGATTCCCCTTAGGTTTTGAGGCTTATATCACACTATATTGTCTTGTTTTGGTGTTCTAACTTTGTTTTGCAAGGATACAACTTTGGAAACCATCTTCCACCTTCCAAGACCTCTTTTACAAGTCTCAAATCCTCTCTTGAATTTGACCATAGAACTGTCCTTCTCATTTTCTCATTATCTCATTGTAATCCCCCTAGGGTCACCTGAGATTCCCCCCTTGTGTAGGATTTCTCCTTCACTAAAGAGAGGGGAGGGTTTATCTAAGGTAACAATGGGTAGACTCTCTCGTAGTTGTCCCACGCTTGTGGATTGGGTTGGGATTTTCCCAATCTACAATCTATGCGATAATAGTTAGTACCATAAACATGACAATGGATACAAGGATCACCCTACTTGAAGACCAGGTTTCTAAACTCAACTAAATAGAAGATGAGGTTTATAAAATCAACCAAATAGAAGACTAGATTTCTCACATCAACATATAGTGCATGCCCTCATTAACTCCATGGCACACATGAAGATAGAAATATCCACATTGCAATCCAACAACAACATGCAAATGGATGCTTGAAATGATTAGCTAGGGAAAATGGTTAGTGGAATATCATTAGTAAGTGACAATAATCTCACCAAGTTGTCATTTTATAATACCCAACCCAATATAATGGATAAACTTCAAAAGGTAGATTTGAACAATTTTTATGGATTAGATCCAACTAAATGGGTTGGTTAGATGGAACACTACTCCCCCCCCCCCCAAGGTATTGGGGATGAGAAATTGAAAACCTAAGTGGGAGTGTTATATCTAGGTAGTGAGCATTGGAAGTCCTAGAAATGGCATAATAAAGTAGATCAAGGTTCCTGTTCTTGGAACTTTGTGAAGGCCCTCTATGCTCAATTTGAAATTGATACTAACTTTTTGGGAATGCTTACCGAGTTGCACCAAACCAACACATTGGAATACTTTATTGTTTCTTTCAAGTGATTGGTGATCATAACATAAGGTATGAATGATCCATTTTTCATGGAGTGTTTTATTAGTTATCTCATGGAGTGGCTAGCTAAGCATGTATAGGTTGTGACAACCACTTAGTGAAAACATCCCAATTTTCTTTTTCCATAACCATGCCCATATTTTATTCCACCTCCACATCCTTCTCTACCCCTTAAGGTCCACATTTTTTCTTCAACTGAAGTGGTAGAGCATCAATGTCAAGGTATTTTCTATAATTGTGTTAAAAAGTATGTTGTAGGAATAAATGTAAGGAATATAAATTATTTGTCATTGATATGGCCCCATCTAGAAATTACGAGGCACTTATAAATGAGGATGTGACCAAGCTAGATCCTATAGAGACCACTCTCTCATGATGAAAAACCCACTCAAAAGCATCCTTGTAAGGAATCCATAATTTCAATTCATGCTTTATTGGGCACAACTTCTCAAAGAATGAAGTTGGTAGGATATATCAAGAAAAAAAAGGAGATTATCTTAATAGATAACAACAATACCCACAACTTCATCCACCATACAGTAACAACAGAAACACATTGTTATGTCCATGTTGTGCACAATTTTTAAATAATGATAATCAACATAAATACTATAAAATGCAGTGGTAAGTGTGAGAATGTGAAACTCCAAATGGGTGACTATATCCTTAAGTTTAACATGTTTTATATTGAAATGGGAGGTCATGATGTCATTTTGGGAGTAGAATAGTTTTGAACATAGGACATGGATTTCAAGGAATTATACATGAGATTCAATAATGATGACATTGCTTCACTCTCAAAGACCTTCAAGCTAGCTCTCTTGAAATCATAAATTATCACCATATGGAAAATCTCTTGAAGAAGGGTCACTCTAGCATTATTTCCCAATTTGATTCCATACAAGTTTGGGATAAACCCCCATGGGAATTTCATCTTGATTTTCAGTTGGTTTTGGACAATCATCACCAAGTCTTTAAACCATTGTAAGGCCTAACCCTCTCATGTGGAGGCTAGGATCATGTGATGCAGGAGTATCTTTGGTCTCAAGCAATCCATATCAACCCAAAAAAATATTTCAAGCTTAAGCTAAAAACTCATAGGAAGAAATAAGTGCTAAATTCATATTGTTGTAACATGTTTATGTTGTTGCAACACATGCTGTAACAGTTGTTACAACATTGTGCTAAAATAATTGTTGCAACACATGTTGTAACGATTGTTGCAACATTGTGTTGAAACAATTGCTACGACACATGCTGAAACATGTTGCTGCAACACGATGCTCCAACACAAGCGGGTGTATTTTAAAGCTACAAATTATGCATTTTAAACTCCACGTGTATGATAAATATATTGTGACAAATGGCAGGCTGATTTAGTAGGGAAAATGAATTGTTTAAGTCACCACAACCATTAAATATCATTAACTTAACAATTAGAAAACATTTTTGGAAAAGGGGGCCATGTAACTACCCAAGAAAAGAAAAACAAGAAACAATTGGGGAAGTTGAAGGGGATGAATGGTTCAACTTCCCAAGAAATGAAAAAGATAAAGGGAAGAAAAAAAGAAGAAGAGTGGATTCAATTCGTTTCAATGGAAGAGGAAAAAAGAGCATCATTTTAACTACAGTTGGCATACAAAGAACAAAGAAAAGAGAAGAACAAGAAAAGGGAAAAAGACAGTGGAAGAACAGAGAGAAAATAGTGTTGGGCATTCAAAGAGAACTAGAAAATGAATGTACTATCAAAGACAGAGGAAAAACTCTTTCCATATTTATCTGAGATGTAGTATGGTTGTAATAAATTTATGTTCTGATTAATGGAGACATTTTCTATTCTATCCACAAGTTTTATTTACGATTTTCTTTTCCTATAGTAGTAAATCCATTGTGGTATTTGTTAATGGTCAATTTCTGTTAAAAATTAGTACTATGTTGTTGTGCATTCTATGGGAATATGCTTGGTTTTTGTAGGGATTGATTGCAAAAACTAGGGTGACTGCATTAAGTGGTATTAGAGATGGTTTAGTTCCTAAGTTGTGAGAGAACAATGCCTAGAGGTAAGGCTTGTGAATGCTAGTCTGAGTGAGGGATGCAAGACAACTCGTAAGGATGCCATCGTGAAGAGCAAGAGCAACACGAGGAGCCATAAGGAATAGAGTACTCTAAGAACTATGAAGGAGGATTGAAGAACTAGAAACCAAAAGATATGGAGATGTTGAAATAGGTTCATAGTCTAAAAATGACCCTGAAGAAGACAAAAATGTTGAGGAAGTAGACTCAACAATGCGTTTAATATCTTTTTCGAAAGATAGAGGTAGTATAAGGGGGGAAGTTTCATGCTACGATGGTAGTTTGAAAGGAGAGACTCTCATTGATTGGATAAGAGAGCTTGAAATATATTTTGAGTATGAAAATGTTCAGAATTCCAATAGGATTTGATTCTCCATAACTAAGATAAAGGGTCATGCTGCACTTTGGTGGGATATGTTGTAGAAAGATAGAGTGGATAACCGACAGGGAAATATTAGAACCTGGAGGAATATTGGGTGAGCAAAGTCAAGGAGAAATTCCTACATGTTGATTACCAGTAAAATTTGTGCAAGCAGGTGAAAAACTTAAGGCAGAGAGAGACATATATTTGTAAATATATAGAGGAGTTTTTCAAACTATTCTTCAGATCAAGGATAAAGGAACTAGAGTATCAAATAGTGGAAAAATACGTGAATGGGTTGAAGTATCAGATTCAGGATGAGATGAGTACATATTACTTTCATAATGTAGATGAAGCCTATCAAGTTGCTTTGAAGGTGGAAGAAAATATTGACAAAATATTGCGACAAAAGTTCTGGGGAAAAGGAACTAGGGGTAGGGGTAGAGAAAATGTTGCTAAAGACAGTAAAAAGGAAAATGAAGCAACCAATAGTCAGAATACAAGAGGAGGAAGTAACATTGGAAGAGGAAGAGGTTTTCATCAAGATAAGTATGTGATTACATGTTATAGATGTGGAGTAGAGGGTCACAAAGCATCATAATGTATGGAGAGGCAAAATGCAATAAGAATAAATGCATCATAATGATTTTAGAGATAAAGTCAATCCAAAATAATAATTGTTACATTTGTTTTTCTCTTCTTTTCAATATGAGCACTCCACCACCTATTCCAAAAACTCATCCTAATAGGGGGAGACCCCCTAAAATCACCCTATAAATCCTTTACAATTATATGGAATCAATAGAAAAAAGAAGAGAAGAGAGAGATGCCAAAATACAAATAGAGTTAGAAACATTAGAAAAAAGGAGTGAAGAAAGAGACGCAAAACTCCAAATAGAGCTATAGGAAATGATTGATAAAAAAATTAAAGATACCATTCAAAATCAAATAGAGGATATCTTCTTAGGGTTCAAGAGTGAATTGCATACAATGAAGGATAGGATTCAAGAAATGGAAAAACATAAACAATCAACCCAAGAAGGAGGGGTTGAATACAATCACCACTTGAGAGATATGATTAAAGATCTAGAAGAAAAACTAACCAACAATTTGACCCTCAGTAATATGGAAAACAAATTGGATATCAAAACCATCAAAGAGGAAATGAATAAGCTAATCGAACTGGACCATGAGCATAACAAAAGAGCCTTGAACCTCGTAATTTTTGGTATAAAATAACAACAAGAGGAGGATATGCTAACAATAGTAAAAGAAGAATTAAATAATAAATCACAAATTGATACAACTTGCCTCATAGAAGCAAAGAGTCTAGGAAAAATAATTGATCACAAAGATAGGTTGATCTGTGTCAAAGTAAGTTGTAATGACCATAAATATAACATACTTAGTAAATCTACGAGCTTAAAAGGGTCAAGAATATTTATAAATGAAGACCTCATTCCCGAAGACCAAGTTGAATTAAGGAAGGAAGTTCAAAAGGTAAAATAAGCGAGGAAAGAAGGAAAATGGGAAATAATTAGAAATCGAAAAGCTATTGTTAAGGATAGAGACCAAAATGATAATAATAAATAGGAATTTGGGACACTCAACATCCTTTTTGGAGTTTTCATGGCTTTCCATGGCGCAAAGGTACTATGATAAGTTGGATCCTGAGTGATATTGATATTATTTGTCTAGTTGAAACTTGGGAGCATGAGGAGTCTAAGGTCCCTAACATGGAAGGATTTGTCTTTTGGTCGGCATGGAACAAGAAATCCCACCGTAGAGGGATAGGAGGCATAGCTTGTTATATTAGAAAGAACATTTCTCTTCACATTCAACTTCGTAAGATTGACCCTCTTAATCAATACATTTGGATAGAAATTTCAGACACAAATGCTAAGAATATGTATATAGCAATTTGTTATTTTGCACCTATTAATTCTACTTTTTATAAGAAAAACAATCTAGATAACAATTGTCCCTATAATAATTTAGAATAAGATATTTATAGTTTGAAAAATGAAGGTAATATCCTCCTGCTAGGATACTTTAATGTTAGGAATGCAACTAAACAAGCTACTCTTTTAAGTAATGACTTCAACCATATTCCTTTATGGCTAGACGAGGACCTTGTTTTATCTAATAGCTACAAAATAAGCTCTAACAACCTAATTGTGAATTTGTTTGGTACTAATTTGGTCAAGCTCTATAGCTCTCAAGACCTAATAATTTGCAATGGAGTAATGAAGTGGCCAAACTCCAACCAAATGACTTGTATTCATGGGCTAGGTAGTAGTGTTTTAGATTATGTGATATTTGATATCCTCGTTTCCAACAAGATAACAACTTTTGACCTTTTAAATGACCATGAGCCTGACTCTGATCCTAAATCTTTAACCCTAACTCTAAACGTTTACATGCATATGAGTGCCATTGAAGAGAATTATGATTATCAAAGGAATTTGCACTTTGACAAAAGTAAAGTTGACATTTTCTTAAAGGATTTAAATAGTAAATTAAATCTCCTAACTTATAAGGACAACATTGAAGAAATCTATCATAATTTTAAAACTACCCTTTCCACTTCTATTAATAAGTTCACTTTTGAGGTGTTCTATAAAAAGAATAATAGAATGACCAACCCTTGGTATGATAAAGAATGTAAAATTTCTAGGAAAACCATTAGGGATGCTTCTAATGAGTCCTTAAAACTCGATAAGATCAATACATACAAAGCCCTAATTAAAAGGAAAAAAAATATACATATCAATAAAAGGAAAGAGAAACTTTCACAACTATATAAGTTGGATCCTAAGAAGTTCTGCAACCAAATTCTAAAACACAATACTAAAGAAAATAATAGGATTCCCTTAAGGGAATGGAATTCCTACCTTAGAAGTCTTTATGAATTCCCTAATTCCATGGACACCATTCATATTGTCCCTACCAAGAAAGAAGTTTTTTCTTTAGATGATATAGAGTTCGGGGTTAAGTGGCTTGCAAATGGGAAAGATAAGGACATTGAAGGCTACCAAGCTAAAAATTTTAAAATTGGAGGGCCAATCCTTATCCCTCACATATGGAAGCTCTTCAATTTACCAGTCAAGCAGGGCTTCCCAAAACCCTGGATGCAAAGCCTCATTGTTCCTATTTTAAAAAATGGGGATAGAAACATTCCCTCTAATTATAGGACCATTATGATTAGCTTGATTTTAACCAAGCTTTATGGAATTATTTTGGAAAAGAAGATTATCCTTTGGCTAGAAAGTCATCGTAAAAGAGCTAAAGACCTATTTTTATCTTAAAGCCCCTAAACAGATTGTGAGTCCCTTACAAACATAAGGCTTATTAAGGTAAATTTATATCCTCAAATTTATAACTTACCATTAATGGCCAATTATTGGTAACTGGAAATGTGTTCACACAAATGTTCCTTATAGCTTCATAAAAACTGGAAAGAAATAAAAGTTTGTTAAGCAAAAGATAGAAATAAACTGGAAATATGTTTCACAGAAACGTTCCTTAAGAAAGACAAAGAAAGAATGCTACCCTAAGCAAGACAAAGAAAGAAGGGAGATGAAGATCAGAGTCATGATACCTGGAAACTATGAGAAGATCGATGACTGGGCACCAACACACCGGACTGCTAACAGAACTCGTTGTCACCATTGTAATTGTTCTACGTCAGTTACAGAGATGCAACCACGATGAAGTGTTCCCAAACATCTAGATCGATATTTATTTGCAAAGATTGGACATTGTGGCTAAATAATTGTACATTTTTTTTCATGCATACTTTATCTCCATACTTGTCCTGACAAACGTCTTTGTCTTTGCAGGTTTACTACCAACCCTTCTTTTCATTTATTGAAGGGTGTTCGGGCTTGTATGGACAATGGACAATTTTCACAGTAAAGAAGTGTAATTTGAATTATTAATAAAAATATTAATATTTATGTAAATATTTGATAGTTTAATTGTGTTATCATCAGTACAAATGTGTTATCTGGTTAAGCCAAATTCATACCAAATTATAATATAATAATATAATGGATGGACATTAATAAATTTATATTCTCATTTAAGGTTAAATCAATTTTAACACATAATTATAATTATAACTAGGTTATTCATTATTTACTATAAGATATGAAGTATAAAAGTTTTAAATTAAACTATATCAATGGCCCCATTATAATTCAGAGTTGATTGATAGATGTTGTTTAGAAAATGCAGTGTTTGTCCCAACCTTTTTACGAGCACTCCTAGTTTTGATCGAAGAGAACTCATACCCCAAGCCTCTCAACCAAGCATAGTCTTTCCTAGAATCCTCCCCTTCACACGTGGATACCCCAAGAGCTCCACTGGACTTTGCTCTATGTGTAACTTCCTTCCCCAGATAGGTCGAGATGGGTATGGGACTAGTAGCCTCCCTATAGGAAGGGACCAATGAGGTAAGCATCCTATCTAGCGAATGATCACCATAATCAGGTTCTCTGAACCCTAGAACAAGGCTAGAGCCCTCAATAGTCAAATTGGAGGGTTCCTCTACTGTTTCCAACTCGGGAATAGTTACAAGAAAGTTTGTAGTCTCAGCCCTATCTTCTAAAGAAGTTGAAACCACTGGTTTTGTCTCAGAAAGTTTCCCCAAACAAACCATAGGCGAGGAAATCAATTATGACAAAAAAGTACTATCTAAATGGTCTTGTTCCCATGTCGATAAGGAAAAATAAAGAGATGGGCAATGTAGTTTGAGCTTATCGACAAAAGAGGTGTTAGGTTGTTCTAGATTTTCCTCTACCATCACGAATGTGAAGTCAACCGCCTCCTATGTGTCCACACCAGTGGAGTAAAGGTCCTTCGAATTTCCCTCCATGGAGTCCTCCAAATTTGAAACCCCTAACACATGCTGACAATCCTATCTCACATGTCTTGTTCTCTGACAGAGTGTACAACGAAACGAAATACCTAGGTAGTCTAGTCTCTGCATTATATCCAAGTTAAGGATAATTTATGGATATGATCATAAACTTTATATCCATAAACTTGGATAAAGGTAATTAAACTAATTTATCATAATGGATATAAATTACGCTTATTTTATACTTGGATACAGTATAAATCTTCGATCAAGTAACAAACAAGGTGCCCCATAAGTGTAACAATCCATTAGGGTGTTACCTTAATTTTTTTTGTATACTACAAATTTCAATACTAAGTAACCAACAAGAAACACATTACCAGAAACATAGACTAAGATAAAAAAACACATTACCAGAAACATAGACGCGCCTGTTGTTATCGATAGGCGTTGAAGGATGTGAGCAAAATTCTCCATCATTTCGTCCCTTTGTCGTGTGAGAGTCTGCTCAAGTAACAGATTAATAGAATCGTCTGCTCTGTCATTTTTCTTTTCTTCCGCCATAAAGGGTTTCTTGTGTGTGCAAGAGCGATTGTCTTCAAGAGATACAAGCTCAAGACCCAACTTGTTATACTCATACCTCATCGGGGACATGCACTGAAAAACAATCAAGAGCAGCCTGCTCTGATACCACTGATTCAGATTATTTTCGGCACAAAATGAGAGCGGAGATATAATAAAGAAATGTACAGAGATATCTTGGATATCCAATATTATAACAAAAATGTATCAGAGATGCAACCATAAACACATATATACAGTAATACACAATTTTCTATTAATGAGAGAAAATGTACAAAGACTGTAAAATACAGAGTGCTGAAAAACTCACTAGAATGGTGGCAACTTATCTCTAAGAAGATATGTGACGGCTCCTCGCATATGTGAGAAGATGATTTTACAATGAGGCTCTAAAGGCCTTTTTATCATAAAGAAAATCCAAAACCCTAACCCCGGAAGATGAAAAGCCAACAGTTTTGTGGACCCCGTTTTGGGTAGTTTGGTGTATAAATTTCCCAGGGGTGTAACTTTGGCATACGATCTCCGTTTGGGGCGCATGATATCTCGTTAGAACGGTATCGTCGAGGAGATTCATTTTGGGGGCTCAATCAGAGTCTTTAATTATCATTGAGAAGCTTAATCCCGAAAAACCTTCATTTAGGCCCTCAAAATGGCCCTGGAAGTTAAAAACTACTAAAAATAGTAAATTACCAAAATTGTCAGAAAACTGTTTTGAGCCAGTTGGAAAAGGTGGGTGGCCACCGATATTCACCTGGATCACACGAATAGTTTAATTTCTGAAGTAAATGAGAATCTTCCATCTCATCGTGACTTTAAAATGTGATCGTTGATGTTGATAAGTGATCAACCACCCGCTTGGGTTAGCGCCTGGTCACCACCTGTGATCGTATGGAATAAAGAAAAAAAGGGGGAAAGAAGAGGCAACACTTAAATTAATAAGCCTGTGGTCCTGCGCCTATGGTAATATGCAAATGGTTTGAAGGAAGCACCTCTACATAATTTGATTTCTGCAATATTTGCAGAGACATGAAATTAAGTTAAATGAAACCGATCCATACTTGTGATCGATTAATGAAAATCATTTCATTAAATTCAAAATGCTTCTCGATAATATTTGAATAAATAAAAAAAAAACAAGATTATTGTTAATGAAGAGGGGTGATGGTCCAAACAAAGGGACACAATATTTCATAGCTCACACCAGTTGAAAGAATATATGAACGAGAAAGAGTGGTGAGAAGAAATTGTCTCTGTAGTCTAGATTAGAATATCAAAAGCATAAGCAGATTCCAAGAAGGAAAGATGAAGATACTTATGCAGTGAGGGTGGAAGGGGGGAGCATGGGAGGATTCATATCCTTACCAAGAAAATTGTCAAATATAAGGGAGTTGGAGCTTTCTAGTGTTGGTTCCCTAAATACAAGGGAGTTGGTGCTTCCTAGGGTTGGTTCCCTAAAAACGACCAAGTTGGTGCTTTCTAGGGTTGGTTCCTTGAATAAGGGGATATGTGTCTCCTAGAGTTGGTGCTCTAAAAATGATTGGTGTCAAGAGGTAATGTTAGTGTAAATTACATTATATACAAGAATTAATATAATGAAAGAGCAGTTGTAAATTTACACTAAATTATAAATTACTCGATAGAATCACGCTATTAATGACGTGAGGTATAAGCTATCATTAAATAATGTTTAAAACACTTCTTCCAACTACCACCCTTAACTCATGTACTTTTCCATACAATTTGAACTAATCAATCCTATCCACGTTTCCAAAATTACATGGCTTGAGCTGATACGAATCTGAGTTATGGGCTCGAGCTGTGTGCAGAGGCTTAAAATCGTATAGAAGAAAACATCAGAGCATAGGAGCAGGAAGATCACAGTTGAACGCAGGAGTAGAAGATCGACAGTCACAATGGATTCAAATTCAAAACAGTTGGTAGATTCAATAGCATACCATGTGGCCCTCTATCACTCAACTTCGAACTCAAAACCTTCGAAATCCCAGTTTCGGAATAACATTGTTCAATGGATGTCCTCCCTCACCGTAGAGAAACGACAAGTCGTCTTGACAACGGTAGACAAATCATGGCTCACCATTGTGCTACAAATGCACGCCCGCCTTCAAACGGACGAGCCAAGATTCTTCATCCTACTTCCAGATGTCCTTGTCACGCAGAATGACCGTGGCAAGTACAGGCACGGGTTCAAACCCCAAGTCGACGACGATGCGCTTCCTAACCTTTTCTATAGAAAAGCCAAGGGCCTTCTGGCGAGGGTTAAATCCGACAACGAGGCAGAGCGAATTCTAACGGAAAGCCTCAGGCTTTTCAGCTCCACAAAAGGCAAATTTCCATCTCCAGAATGTACCCAATTCGATTCCTTGACCGTCGCCGAGGATCTGGTTGAAGATGTGGACTGTTTTCTTGCAGTCATGGACGCTATTTCTAACTGTGATTTTCTGAGAAGTGCAAAGCCTCCTTCGTCGACTTCCAAGTGGGAGGAGCTGCCATCTAGAAGCAGGATGAAGAAACAGAGGGCTCTCGTGCCTTCATTCTCATGGCAAGAAACGGAGTTCCAGGATGAATTCTACGGCGAATAGCCATGAAGTGCACAAAATTGGAAGAGATTTGGCAGGGATTGCTTCGAATGTGTTCTGGAGGAAGAAGGCATGCGTCAATTGGTGGTCTAAGGTGGATGGGGGGACCAGAGCTGAAGCCTTTAAGCTTGTCGTTGCAAAGGTCACCAAATTTGAGGTATTTCATTCGAATTCTTAGTAAATTTAAGCTTCCTGTACAAATGTGGCCAAAATTGAGGTATTTCATTCAAAATATTAGAAAATTTAAGCTTGATGTTGGAATGGTCATAACTTTGAGGTATGTAATTTCAATTCGTAGTAAATTTAAGCTTGTTGTTGCAAAGATTGCCAAATTTGAGGTATATAATTCCAATTCTAGTAAATTTAAGCTTGTTGTTGCAAAGGTCGCCAAATTTGAGGTGTGTTATCCCCATTATTAGTAAATTTAAGCTTGTTACAAATGCTTCCAAATCGGAGGTATTTCATTCTAGTTGTTTATAAATTTAAGTTTGTTGTCTCAAATGCTGCCAAATTGGAAGTATTTCATTCGAATTCTTAGTAAATTTAAGCTTGTTGTTGCAAATACCGCCAAATTTCAGCATTTGATTCGTATTCTTACAAACTTTAAGTTTGTTGTTGCAAAGACTGTCAAATTTGAAGTTTTACATTCCAATTCTTTGCAAATTTAAGTCTGTTGTTGCAAAGAGCACTAAATTTGAGGCATTTATTCGAATTATTAGTAAATATCAGGTTGTTGTTGTAAAGATGCCAAGTTGAGGTATCTCATTCGTATTTTTATTAAATAT
>JZKD02S0314942.1:1029383-1044185 GCA_000966675.3 Picea glauca
CGCTTGGCATTGTAACATTTGTGTTCTCAAAAAGATGTTTAGATCTCGGATCATGTCTCAATACGAACCATCAATCCCCATCCAACACATATGTGTAAAAAAACACGTGGATGCAATGTTTTGGGAAAACATAAGGCCCCTTAGTTTCATCCCACATTTTTTTAGAGTTAATACATATTATCCCACTATCACGATCTTCCTTTACATTTCTCCAATCGAAGGTACTTGCAACAAAAAATAACACAATGAAACAATGAGAAGTCCACTTGCATGATATCTTGTATCTTTCTAATGTAACCTAACTTTTCCTCTACTAGATCTCGATCACGGTGGCTAGCACGACTAGATTGGTCAAACTTGACCTCCACTCCACAATCGTGTATGGCGTGTCCATCATCGTCATACTCGGTGCGAAAATGATGTTCATATGCCCACATAGATGAGAACAAACGCACCAATAAAAATGAGCATAAAGGACAGTGTCATATGTCTAATAACCCAAGCATTAATAAAAACATAATGCATGTTACAATTCAAATGTGCATTATTATTAATAGAACGTGGTACGCAGAGAAGTTATTACAGAGTTGTTTCACTCAGTCCCTATGTTTAGTGCATCCATACCTTCTCCACGTGGGTTACGATCGGACACTGTGTTGATGTCAAGGGACTAGAGAGTCTCTAACACCAACATCTTGACCTGTCGTGAGGCTAAGCGGGAAGATACGAGAATGTCACCCTGGGTTTAGAGCCCCAACAAGAAACCACATTGAACTCCACGCTAAATCTCCTCTAACCTAAAGTCCAAGCATGAAATCCCTTTGCTTTGTATTTTCTTTTTAAAAAAATTGAATTGTATGCTTTTATGTATGAGTTCCTAAAATTAAAATAACAAAATTAAATCTTAAAAAAAATTAAACAACTAAAGGAAATGTACAAGAAAAATTATAACTTATAATAATTTTGTATTTATTTTGTAAAAAAATATCTAAAACAAAACTAATGAAAATTTAATATAACTATGTTAGTGCTAAAGTGATTTAATTAAAAGAAAAGTTTATTAAACAAGAAAATAGTTTTAAAGACTACAAAAATAAATTAGAGTAACATTGTGGTGATATAATATTTTTAATTTTCATTAAAAGTTAAAATGTAATAAATAATAAGAATACTAAAACAAATAAAATTAATAAATAAAGTAAACAAAAGTTTTTACATATTAAAACTAAAGTTGACTAATAAAAACAAAATGAAAGGATTTATATACATAACTTTACAAAAGTAATAAATCCATTAGTTTATTTTACTTTATTTTCTTTTTAAAATTTTAAATGTTGAATTAAGGAAATGATGAAGAACGCTGATATTTAAAAGAAAATAAAGAAAGAAACAATTTCATAATGCAAAAGAATTTGATCTATAATGAAAAATGTTCCCCATACATTTCTTGAATTTTTGGAATTTACAAGCCTTTGCGTAGACTTGGGCCAGGTATTTAGCCTTTAGTCATTCTAAAACAAAGTTACAACAGAAAGACCAAGAATGAAAGAAGAAGAAAGTTGAGCCAAAATGGAATGGAGCAATGTGTGGCGATAAAACAAAGTAAGAACCTGCATATCAGAAACTGATTAGCACTGAATAAAATCAGGAGTAAATACAACAAATTGACAAGTAAACTATTCACCTTATGAAAACCAACAAAGTTCATCCTCGCTTCATCCCTTTGTTGCTTCACAAGACTCCATGTTGCCAATAATTTCATCAATCCCTGCTGAATGTATAAAGAATAAATAATAATTTAAAGGAAAAAAAAATCTTACTGCACTCCAAGCATATCTCTCTAAGTTTTTTCCCCTTTTGCTTGTTGCTTTTGCTTGTTGCTTGTTGGTTGGTTGTTCATTTTATAGCATCCGATGGACAGTTTTGTTAGTTATGATAGTTTTAGAACTAACTAGTTGAAGTGGACGGGCTAAACCGCATGGAGATTTTCTTCATTCATTGAGAAACCTCGTTGGTATTTACTTGTCTACGTGTATATTTTCTTATCTTATTTCCAATATACCGCTAAAAAAAACTTACCTACCACGCATATGAGCTCACACCATTCCTTCGGGCGCTACCACACATTGTAAATTCTTTATATTTTTCCAATTTAAATTGTGTTTACATTCTTTGTGTTCTTTGCACTTACATGTATACAGTTTGCGTCGAGATGGCCAGCTAATACATATGCATCATGTTTTTGTTATCATCATTTTTTCTTAAGCATACTGAGCAGAACCTTAGGAAATAAAACCCTCGAATTAAACCAAATTGTGATAGGAATGGAGGTTGTCATCCTTTTTATTCCTTATAGAATATCTCGATACTACCTCTGAATTGAATGGCCATCATAATGAATGGATCTAATCTTATAACATACCATTGTAATATATAAAAAAATTCAACCATGCCCTTTATCATTAATTCAATGTATCTTCAATTAATCTCTTGCCATTCATATCGTATGTACTTTAAATGAGTCAATCCAAACCATTAATCAAATGTAAATGGTAAGGTTATTTATTTATTATGGAGAGAGCACGCATGTAAATGAAGTGGGATTTTAATAATATAACCAACTCTTTTTATGGAATAATATGAGCATGGCAAACATGAGAATATACTCTTCTTTTGATTTGGTATGGGAAAATTTCAAAGTCATAACTCCAAAACATCATAATTTAAATAATGATGCATAAGGTAATTTGAAAAAGGGGTCACTTCTACATGATATAAACATTTAGGTAATTGGTTCAATTTCTTTTTTTATTAAAAGGTCACATGTGATAAAGGGATGCATGGGTGACATGTGGTGGTGATAAGGATTTAAGACTTGTGTAGTGTCGAAATGTTAATCATAGATGTAGAATATAACAAGTTCTAGGAATGCAAAGAGAAAGAAATTTAAGTCATGTGAGTGATATTTTGAGGGCCACAATGATTTCACCAAGAACCTTGTGCTAATCTTTAACATAAGTAGGAGAAACTTTGCGCAAATAGTTTAATTCGAGGGGGGGGCTGGCAACGCTTTGTCGGCTAAGTATTGTTGACCAAAAGGGTAGTCAACACACCACATATTTCTCTTGTATATGATCAGCCACCCAACTTTTGGGACATATTTTTGGCATATTTTATTTTAAATGATCAGCATAAGGCATGCTTCTACCATTCAATCGCCTGAATTCTTTGTTGTCACTATCCCATTTCATTATTTTCTCTTCATACAACACGACCTGTGGTTCGTTGCATTTGTGTTGTAAGGAACAAATTAATTGATGGCATCAATTTCTGAATTAGTTGATGTATAAAAGAATTCAAAACGAATAGCATGAGATCAAATATATGTTATCAACTTCAATGTAAACAATTTCTATGTACTAAATTCACAAAATATAAGTGACTTGCTCTTTATCAAGCGTCTTTTTATGTTTGTTTGGAGTATCTCCCCTTCCCTTTTGTCCTCATCTCGATGGTCATCCCAAACGACTACCCATGTTGTGTGATCAATTTGCTTGATGTACTTGTTGGTATAATAGAACAACTCATATACTATGTACCCCTTTCCCATAGAGCCCTCTGGTTTTTCCCTTTGTCAAACAAACCCCTTCAATTTTTTCATGTACCTCTCTAAGAAGAACATCCAATGACATGAGAGCACCCCAAATAATTCAACCTCATCAGGTAGGTGAATTAGAAGATGGAATTGCAAGTCCATAAAACTCATGGGAAGTTCCTTCTCAAACATACAAATAATCTCAACTATCTCTCAACCCCACCATGGAATGTTAGCCATATGAATCTCCTTTGATGTGATCCAACATACGAATGCAGATAATTTTGATATGGCACATCGCAAGTCCCAGGGAAATTCATGGTTCAAACAACCATGCACGAGCAAAGGATAATGACACTACAGAATAGACACACACATCATTAATTGCTATAAAATGGTGAGTGTGTAGCATATTTTTCCTGACAATTTAGAAGAAGAATCATGTATTCAACATACATACCCTTAGAAGGTTTAGATGGTCATGTGATTTCAACCTCGACAAATTCCCTTCTACGGTGAAGCAAAGTCATAGAGTCGACCCATATAAAGAAGGTTCCTTCACACCCAATATAACATCATTCGCCACAGAAAGATCATCTTTCTTCAAAATCCATGGGACGTCACCTTCTTTAAAATACCAAGAGGGGCCAACCTCTCCTCTAGTTTCTTTTCTTGGCCATTGTCTCTTTTTAGTATTTGAAGTAATAATATATCTCCTAACAGCCAATGTGTCGCTTTTATTTGATTATATGTGTCTCAATAAACAAGATGAAACATTTTTTAATGTATGCATGAGATCTAGTAAGTGGACAATCTTAAGATGCTCCCAATATGGAAGCTCATAAAATACAGATTTTGTTTTCATCCCAATGAGCATTTTCTCAACATAGGTGTCAAAAAATTCAGGATCATTGAACATAGGTTCCCCATTTGAATCAAACAATTCTACCATTTCTTTCTCCTTCTCTGTGTCAAATACCCTAATCCTCCAATTTGTCGATGTCATTATTTCAGGTCTTTGGATTCTCTCTGGTTTACCATTGAAAGCAGATGTAACTCTTATATAAGAGTGGTCTTCTGGGAGGAATAACCTCAAACAGTCGTACATCGACTTAGGTGGTTGGACCACCTAGCCTTTATAGAAGGTCCAGAACATTTGCATCCATGATACCTTTTTGTTAGAAGACCTACGATGTTATCATATACATAGCATGTTAGTGTCAAAAATATTGTTGCATCAAATGAAGTATTCCAAATAACACTACATATATAAACAAATCAATCAACATGCTTACCAGAGCAAAATCATAGTCCTAGATAATCGTGGGTGGTGTATGCGCATATGTCATACAATGTAAAAGACGGGATGGGTCTTGATACATCATATACATGTATCCCTTCCCATAGTTTCTTAAATTCATCGATTAGTGGTTGGAGGTAGACATTCATTCTCTTCACTTGTCTTCTACTCGGGACTATAAGAGCCAACATAAGATGTTCATTCTTCGCGAACAACCATCGGGAGATATTGTTATTGATCACTACCACTAGCCAAATAGAATATTTGGTGTTTTGGAGGGAATACAAGTTAACTCCATCCATAGCTATGCTCAATCGTAGGCTCTATACTTCATCTTTGAATTTATCAGGCCATGTATTCTCTATATGCTTCATGGCTATTGAATATGTTGGGATTTTCATAACTCCTAGCTCACTTCTATGTGAGGCATGCCACCCCTGCAACAAGGCTAATTGTTTGCAATGAAAGAGCCTTTGAATCCTTGGAATTATAGGCATGTGTCTCAATATCTTATGAGAAAGACCATGTGCCTTACCCCCTCTTTTATTTATTTATGGTCTCTCTCATGCCAACATTCTGGACATATCTCTTTGTCTACATATTTGTTTATAAATAGAATACAATCATTCAGACATGCGTGGTATGTTATGTACTCAAGACCCAACATTTTCAGCATTTTTTTTGCCTCTGTGCAGCCATCGAGCAAGACATTATCACTCGGAAGTACCTTATCTTTGAGTAACCTGCAGTTAGCGGGAAATAGAAATGTACACTACCATTAAGAATGAATAAAATCAACCCTTTTCTTCCTTCATTGTGTGACAAGGTTCCTTAAGAAAATAGGGGACTTAATGGTTAGTTACCTTAAAAGTGTCGAGAAACACATGTCTGACATACCATACATTGATTTGAAGTTGTATAGTAACATTTTTGTCCCTAATTAGGTAGACCTTGACCCATGTACTCCACCAAAGAGAGGGGTGGTTGAAGCATATTTCATACCTTCAAAGAAGGTATCTACGACATTAGTTCCATCCCCTAGTTCATTTTGTTGGAATGCATCTAACAACATTCCCTCCATGGATTGGGTATCCCACAAGAAATCATCCATACCAACCTCTATATCATTGCCTTCATCCCCAACATGTGAATAACTAGTGTTATTGTAAATGTTTTCAATTGGTGACTCAGGACGTAGTGGGAATTGAATAGGTCGTTGTTTCAACTATTCTATGTATGTTTCCTCTTCGAGCTATGCTCATTTAGAATTAAGCTTGTGATTTGACATCATAGTGGGGTGCAACAATAGATGGTGGACAATTCGTTCATCATTAGAATCATGATTGTAAAAATATTGAACATTGCATCGATAATATTAGTAACACAATGCATTTAATATGTTCAAACAGTATACCAAACACTTATTAGAAGCATCGTTTTTTTCCTGATAATAAACATGCAACCAACCACTTTATAAAACAAATATCCAACTAATCAATACATTTACATTAATTCCATTGAAAATCCAAAAATACAATTACTTAGTCATTTTTTTCTTACGCCCTACAGGGTTGTCTACATAAAAGAGATCCAATTCATGGTGTAATACCATTGACCCAGGCGGTTGTTGGAAGATGGCATGTTAAGATTGGTCGGGTAAAGCAACCATCCATTTTCATTAAATATTTTCTTGTGGTATCTTTCTCTTGATAAGAGCTTGCGAAATTTTGGGACTATCGGAATATCTTGAGCATCTGAACTCGATCCTAAATTTTGATCCTACAAAATTCAATGAACAATTATTAAACTACACCTGCATACATAACACAAATTCAATTACATAAATTAATTATAAATAAAATCTAGACGTATTGCAATTGGTGTGAAAGAACTTGAAGCACTTCCAACAATACGGAATGAGCTGGAATATGAAGAATTGGCCATTTGATATTATAATTCATTTTTTCCTACATTTGATCCAAAATTGTTATCTTGAGAAGCATAGAACAATCTAACTTCAAACAGAACTTCAAATAACTTTATAAATTAATGGTGCGCTAAAGCATAAAAATACACATTGTATATTTATAAACCAAACGCATCGATGTGTTTAATTGAGAGAGGCATTGAATATTGACCTCTTTTATTGCCTCCACAAAGCAAAACCTCCGCAAAATTTGAATGCAGATGTTTGCATTTGCATTTTGCAAATTAAATTTTTTTATAGTGCGTTATTACCTACACACTGCACCTGTGAGTTTCTAATTGTATAGCGCACCGACTGATGCAAGTTAGAAAAATAATGTGTGCTTACTATCAATGCATTGAAATTTATTACGAAAAATAAATCGGTGTGTTATGCATACACACGGCACTGATGTGCTACTCACTGTATAGCGCACTGAAAATGTAAGTTTTAAAAAAAAAATAGCATGTGTGTTTATCATCTATGCACCAAAATATACAACGAAAAAATGAGCAGGAATTTCAATTTTTGTGTTTATAAATGAAAACCCTATTCATTATTTTATTTTTTTTACTAAAATTTAGAAGGGAGATTTGTGCAACATAGATTTATTAGCAAAGACTTTGGAGTGGGTGGATTTTTTTTGAAGAGCCAAATTTGAAAGGGATTGTTGTAGATCACATAGAAATCTGCAGAGGAGAAATTTCAGGTATATAATTTCATTCTATTAATGATCTTAATCGTTTATCTATTTGATTTAAACAATTTTTAGTGCATTCTCGAACAAAAAAAAGGGTCTTATAGTTACCTTCAGTACTGGAAGCCGTAATTTCCTCACTGTGGTTTTGTTTTCTCTTTCTATATTTCACAAGGAGAATTTTTTTTAGCAAATGTTTTATAGGGTTTGTTTATTTATATACGGGTATTTCTTATCTGTTGCAATGAAATCACTCATTGCATTGGATCCCAAACCGTTGTGTCATTGTCAGTTTTTTTTTAACGTCTTCATGGTTAACGATGTGCTATGTACATAGGAAGACCATTGATGCATATTTTTATGTCAACAACACCACTTAATTTAAATTAGAAATAATATTTATAAAAAAAATCATGGTTGGTAGTGAGCATTGTACCTAGATAAGAACTGGGGCACATTTTCTTACAAAGAGCATCGTTGAATTTAAAATGGAAATAATATTGTTTTTTATATGAAAATTGTCATGTCTTAAATTTGCTCACAGGTTGATGATGCATAATAAACAGTACTTAGGAAGTCATGCTTTTCTTAATTCATAAAGCACCGACTAAATTCAAAACATTGTAAAACGTTTTCAATTTCATAATGGCATTGTTATAATATATCGGTGCGTATAAATATGGTTGAAGGATTGTTGAGTATAAATATGGTTGGCGCCTCGATGCATATTATGTTACTATACGCATCGATATCTTATTTTGTAAAAAAATTATGTATTTTTTATATCTAATGATTCCTATTTTTTTTTAGGGCGATTTTGAAAATTCCAAGGGACAAACAAGGGAAAAACCAAGACTTGTCAACAAGGATGTCCAAAAAAATGTAGAAGAAGATGGTAAAATAAATGAACATAATTGCGTCGCAAGACGATCCATCCCAACTACAATGTGCATCGGAGGTATTAATCATTTATTTATTTTTTTATGTACATCAAATTTAATTATCGCATGAAATACTAATTTTCAATTGTTTTGTTGCGGGAAATAAAAAAATAGAACCCATTCAACACATAAGACGGTATGGCAAGGAATAAAAGGGTTGATCGCAAACTTTGTGAGTATTTACGTTTTTGGTCTTTCTTAAGATTTCATGTTTGTTGTGACCTTTATATTTAAATAATTAATTTACACTTGTCCATGGATGTCTTCTAATAGATGTTAACATACAAAGAGGAGCCAACCCATGAATTGATAAATATAAGATTAAGTATGGGTTGTGAGTATATGTTGAAGTATGAAAGTTTAATTGAACAATCTGTAAGTAGTTATGTTGTTTAATTTCCCTTGTTTTATAATTAATGAAACAACAAGAAAAAATTATATTAATTATATCGAATGTGCTTTGTCATGTTGTATTAAACATGCATGAAACAAAGTATGGAATGTAGCCAACAGAGAATATTTTGAGAGAATGCATGAAACATGGCTTCAAAAGAATGTGTATTGTTTATGAAAGACTTGGTGCTATGGTATGTTATTTTATTTATGCAATCATGTATATTCTACTATATATAAATGTAGATATACTTATTACAGTTTATTTCTATGTTTGTAGATGGAAGATGAAGGGGCGAAACATAAAAAACAAGTTGATCAAGAAAATAATAGGTTAAATAACCAAAGTACAATATCGCGTACAAATGATGAAGAAAGGAGGCATGTGCGCAGCTCAAGAGATGACAATAATTCAACTAATGAATGACAATCAATATAATTGAATGTTACTGCAAGTTGTATGTTTTGGAATATTTGTCTTTGAAAATGAGAGATTTTGTTTAATTACTCGAGATATTGTCCCAATTGCATGGGGACATGTTACCAATAAGTGTAACAATTACATATTGGTTGCAATTTTATTATTGTGGACCTTTACATTGTCCATTTTTGTATGACAATGGGTCTTGTAATATCTCAATCCCTGGGATTCATAACTAAAAGTACAATTGTAATAAAATACCATGTGTAAGTCTAAATAATAAATTTATTAACAACAATTTCCAAGAATTTAATTCTTATATTTCACATTCACAACAAAATCTCATATGTATAACTTGATTAAAACAACATAGTGGAATAGTAAAATACCACTTGAATATGAATCCCTTTGAGATGAAGGCCTTTGAGCTGTTGAACATTCTGCTACCAAAAGCTTGAAACTAAAACTGCTTGAAATTGTTTCCTCCCAGCCAGCTAGGAACAGAGCCTCTTCTGCTCCCTAGCTCCAGGAAATCAGATTTCCTGGGCCCCAAGCAGAAAATACTTTTTGGCTTCCAATCTCCTTCCCCCTTCCCCCTTCCTCCTTCTCCCAGTCATTTTCCCAGAAAATAAAAATAAAATAAAAAAAGACCTCTTCCAAGTCCCCTTCCGCATGCCTTATCCTCCTCTCTCGAATCCCCCTCCCTCATTCAATTCCCAATTGCTTATCCCCCCATTAATTCTCTCACCTACCATTAAATGATAAAATAAAATAAAACGATTCAAATATATTTGTTTTAATAATCAATTTAATTTAACTTAACAAATTCTGATCATAAAAAAAATCAAATTGGGTTGTTACATACACTCACCCTTCAAGAAACTTTGTCACAAAGTTAGAGTAATTTACAATACAAGGGTAATTATACATGGTTCATACATCCATATCAGATAAACAACATCATCAATTTAAAACACTTATACATACAAGTGTACATGTGCAAGGCATGAATGAATAGATAGCACATACAGGACTTGCAAGTGAACTAATGACAATAATTATCACACCTAAAGCAATTCTTGTATGCATCTAATCCAATCAGTAATGCCATTCATTTCATAAAAAATAGTAAACCATCTAATATATTCGCAAAATCCCTCAAATATAATAATTTAGCACAAACAACATTCACTTAGATATTTGTAGTTCAGTTAAGAATATATGTGTCTGTGTGTGTGAACAAAAGGAAATCAAGAAATTCTACCATAAGGTGGAAACTCCACACACTCTTAACTACTTCTAGTCATCCTTCCTCCCTAACCTACTTCCATCTTTCTTTCATATCCTTCCTCTGTTGGACTATCTTGGAGTGTCAATTATATTGACCTAACTCCAGATAGAACCCATAGGCGGAAGTGTCAACTCTCTTGACCAAGCTTCCCCAGCAGGAAACTGGCAGTCATCATCACACGTCTAGGGGAGCATGAGTTGACACTGTCCTCCCATGACTTCAGGTTTTAGAGGATACACGGTGGGAAATGTCTCCACCCATCCTAATAGAACTAGGGTCAACACCCTACCATGGACCATATAGTGGCACTGTGTTGCTAGGATTTTGTCATCGTTTATTCAGTTTCAGGCAGTCTTGCCACTTGAAAAACCTGCACTTGTCCACGTATCATAACAATGCATTTGAACCAACATAATTTCACATACAAAGATTCATACCATACTATTTCTCAGTCGATGTTCACAACATCAACCTTTTATTATCATTATCCTTTGGCTATTGCATAGCCCATTGATCTGCAGATTAGTCTATAACACAAACTCATACATATCTATGCATTATTATCATGTAAATGCATTTAATCATATCCTCAATTCGGTATCCACATACCAACATCTTTAAATGTCAAAATTTTCAAGCTATAAATAGGTTGCACAATATCCATCGTAATTCAAATAATGATAACCATTCATAGAATTGACATTCGCAAAGGTCCATATGTCTAAAATTTCAAGTGTATCATTAATAGCTTCACAGTTAATAAGCAAATAAAATATGATTAGGCCTTAAGTAATTCTAGTTGTCTAAGTCAAAAGGTGGCATTACATACACCCAACTTCAGGAAACATATTCCCGAGGTGGTCAAAAAAGTGAGGGATGATCTCGTCGTAAGGTCTTTGCATCCTCCCAAGTAGCAGATCTTGAGCTATACTTGTCCCAATGGACCTTAACTTGGTCTACCAAACGATTCCTAAGCTGTCGAACCCTACGGTCCAATATGCGTAACGGTTCGACCATGATGGTTCCCGCATCCGAGACCTGCAATTTCTTCCAATTTAGTTTGTGATATTCATCAACAACATAATGATGTAGAACAGATACATGAAAAACATTATGAATTTTATGCAAGTGGGATGGCAGTAGGAAATGATAGGCAATGAGTCTAATTCTATCTTGGATTTTGAATGGTCCTATAAATCGAGGCGACAAATTTGTCCCCTTTCGAACTAAATGTTACTCTTATTAGGCCTAATATGAATGAAAACTTGATCTCCCACTTTATAACTTCGATCAGTCCTATGTGCATCAGCGTAACTTTTATGTCTATCATGTGCTTCTTTTAGTCGTTGCCTAATATGAATCACATGTTCCTCCATCTCTTGAATCAATTATGGCCCAACCACCACTCAGTCTTCTAATATTTTCCAACTCAACGATGTCCTACATGGCCTTCCATACAGAGCTTCATAGGGTGGCATTCCAATGGAGCTATGAAAACTGTTATTGTAGGCGAACTCTACCGAAGGTAGTTACTTCTCCCAATGGGTTTGATAATCCATAACATACATCCTAAGCATGTATTCCATAACCTAATTTAATCTCTCAGTTTTCCCATCTGTTTTAGGATGATATGTTGTGCTTAAGTTCAACTGAGCTCCCAACCCTAACTACAAACTTGTCCAAAACCTAGATGTGAATTGGGAGTCTCTATTTCTTAGGTAACCCATGTAGACAGATGACTTCACTTATAAACATGCATGCCACATCAATGACATCATAAGTGTCTCTAACTGGAATAAAATGAGCACTCTTGGTCATGCTATCAACTATCACAAGAATATCATTGTTCTTCAGTGATGTGAGTGGAAATCCCACAACGAAATCCATATAAATAACTTCCCACTTGTACATAGGAACATCATGCAGTTGTAGGAGACCTTTCGGGTGGTGATGATCAACCTTCACTTGCTGACACTCCAGGCACTTGCCAACGAAATTGACTACATCACACTTCATGCCTAACCAGAAGAAAAGCTTCTTCAAGTCTGCGTACATTTTATTCACACCTGGATGCGCACAGTAAAGTGCTCTATGGAATTCCTTGAATATGATGCTTCGAATATCCCCACCCTCGGGGATGTACATCCTTTCCTAATATCTTAACAATCCATCTTCTTCAAGGCTATATCCTTCATACCTAGGTTCTAGGTGCGTCTCATTCTGGAGGTCTGAAGTAATCTTTAAATACCAACTATCTCCAAGAAGTTTCCCAACACTCGCTCTCTCGAATTAACCTTTAAGGGCACCAAGGAGAAGACATGTAGTCTCCTACTCAGGGAATCCGTGACCACATTCTTATTTCCCTTGATGTACGAAATTCCAAAATAGTACTCACTCATAAAATCACTCCATCGCCTCTACCTGGCATTGAGATCCCTTTGAATGAAGAGATGCTTTAAGCTTTCATGGTCTGTTTTGATCTCAAAGATTTGCCCCACTAGATAATGCCTCCAAAGATTCATAGCTAGCATTACAACTTCTAATTCTAAATCATGAGTAGCATAAAGCTCCTCATGTTGATTCAACTTCCTTAATGCATACATTATCACTCCCCCATCCTACATTAGCAAGGCCCCCAATCCTTGTTTTGAGGCATCCATGCAGACTGTGAAGTCTTTTTCCATATACGACATTCATAGAATTGGTGCATTTGTTAGTAACCTCTCAAGCTCGATGAATGAAATATTGCATTCCTTTGTCCATTCATATCTGACCCCCTTGTGTTGCAAGGTGGTGATGGGTTTCTCTATCTTAAATAACCCTTCCACAAATCTTCGATAATAACCAGCTAGCCCCATGAAGCTTCTCACCTCATGAGAATTTTTCAGCACTGGCCTTTCCATAATGGCCTTCACCTTTTCTGGGTCCACAGAGTTTCCTTCACCGAAAATGATATGACATAAATAATGAATCTCTTTTTGGAAGAAAGAACACTTCGACAACTTGCCATACAATTTTTTCTCTCTAAGGCATGACAACACCACTCTCAAGTGTTCCTCATGTTCTCTTTCATTCTTGGAATAGATGAGGATATCATCCAGAAAGATCTGTACAACGAGGTCCAAGTAATTTGGGAATACACCATTCACGTGGATCATGAATATTGTTGGTGCATTGCTCAAACCAAAAGGTACTACAACGAACTCGTAATTCCCAAACCGAGTTTGAAAGGTATTTTTAGGAATATTGCCTTCCTTAATCCTTAAATGGTGATACCTTGATCACAGATCATTTTTTGAGAAAATTTTTACTCCTTTCATCTGATCAAAGAGATCATCTGTCTGTGGCATTGGATACCTATTTTTCACTGTAGCACGGTTCAAGTCCTTATAATCTATACACATTCGTAAGGAACCATCCTTCTTCTTGATAAAAATTACTGGTGCACCCCAAGGTGAGACACTAGGCCTTATTGTCCCTAAGTCAAGTAAATCCTTCAACTATATCTGCAACTCCCAATGTTTCAATGCCGTCATCCTATACGGTGTCTTGGAAATTGGCTATGCACCAGGTTTTATCTCAATGGTAAAATCAAGCTCCCTCTCAAGAGATAACCCTGGAAACTCATTTGGAAAAACATCCTCAAACTCTGAAAATACTGGATACTAATCCATGGAGGATAATTTCCCTTCATTGACTTCTTCCACTACATAAAATCGACAACCTTGCCTCATGCAATGTTAAACCTTCATGGTTGAGATAAAGAGTAGAGGCACCTTCCTTTGTACACTGTGGATCTCTACTGACCTTCCTTCATCATCAACACAAAGCACCCTTTTCACGAAACAATCTACCAAAGCTCGATGGGCTTCTAACCAGTCCATCCCAATGATTAGGTCATATGTCCCTAGAGAAGTGACGTACACCTTCAACCTAGTAGTACATGTTAGCGTTAGAAGTCACCCCTGGATTGCTTGCAGGAGCAGAGTCCAACGCCCATCAGTTTTATATCACGATTTGTTTAATGGGGTGATCAAATGGAGGTTAACTCACAATGATGTGGTTCTAACTCCGAAACTAGGTCAAGCATGCATGGGCAAGTGAGGTCTTAGATAACTTCAGACAGTGAGTTGTGGTAAGGGTGAGTAGGGGGAAGACTTGTATCAGAGAGATGCAAAGGTCTGTCATAAACATCAGG
>JZKD02S0314943.1:0-10231 GCA_000966675.3 Picea glauca
GACGAGACCGAAAACAACTCCAGGCGTGCGAAGGTGGTGGGATTACCATCACCACGTATTACATTAATGACCTGTATAGAGCTGTTTAAAACCATAATCATTAAAACAAATGCATTGACCAGCGAGCGGGTGAATCACCACTTCTACGTGCCAGTTATCCGAGTCAGAACCAACACCTCATATGATAATAACGCGCCAATTGTTAAGTTTAAAAACGCAGTACCAACATTAACTATCGATTTAATGTGCCAATTCCATCGTTCATTCAATTGCTTAATCACAGGGTTTAGTGATAATACATAGCTCGGGATCATATAATCAATCAACGTATAATCTAACTTTCTAAATAGTATGCCAAGTATCAATTCGAATATGATTAACTTATGCGCCTTGAAACCATTGCTATCATACCTTATGAACTTGCCAATGTATTTGGTGCATATCGTATATGTTTGTATTCCAAAGTCTTAGAACCATACAATCAAAATTTCTTCATATAATAATCGAGTGATAGTCCAAAGAAAGGATAAAAACAATATGACCAAATCCATTACACAATTTTCATAAGATCAGAACAAGACCAATAACTTTCATGCCCAAAGATTCAACAGTGAAATATATCCAAATGCGCAATCAAGGTAAGATAATGCTCAAGAACATAAGTCTGATACAACATTTAGCAATCATGTGATAAACCAGTGATCAAGTATCTTTCAGCAAATCAACCAAAGACGACGATAATCTCAGCAACGAAAGAGGTGTTTTCACACTTGCAGTTGTGAAAACTGGGTCGAAATTGAATTGTAATGGTCGCAAAGATGAGACGAATGTCTAAAAGTACAATGCGACAATGACTTGTCGTAATACGACAAGGGGTGTAGACAGCTTTTGAGAGCAATCGAAAAAAATGGGTTGGCTGCCAACAACAGGTTATGATGCCATGAGAGGGAATGGTGAAGGGAACCATTACTGGTTGAGATGACCCATGCCAGGAATTACTATGCTAAATTAAAAATTTTCAAACCCATAATTGTCCTCTCTCCCAAAAACATTATTTACCATTCAAGTTGGTAGTTGTGTAGTCCTCCTCATAAATCAATGAGAGAATGGGAAGAGTACCCATTTGGAAGTTTCTGATATGGCCCACAAATTGGGGGATTTGACCCATGAAATCTTGTGTTAGAAGACAAGAAAAGGAGTAAAATTGTGGGAAAAGAGAAGAGAGGATGCACATGGTTGGGTATGGGGACAAAAAATTGAGTGAAGAAGAGTGTGTAAAAAATCCTATAATTCTGAAAAAATGAGGGAGAAGTGAAGAAATGCATTCTATGAGTGTAGTAACCATTGCCAATAGTTTTCAAATCAAGCTGATAAATGGGGTTGTGGATTTTTAGTGATTGGATGAGAAATCACAGATGAAATAAGAAGTGAAGGCGTTGAGGGAATGTTGGGCAGTGAAATACCTCCCTTATGTTGTGGATGTCAATTGTTGTGTCTCTTTGTGGAAATATTAGGCCCCCTTGCTCAGTGGATTGAAGACTTAACTTGATAGGTTCCTGTAGGTGAAGGAGAGTATCCTTCATCTTTGATTATTTGTTGAGTAAAAATAAATTCCCCCCATGGAATCGTATTCTATCTAGGGGGTGGCTAGCTGTAGAGATAATATATGCAATTGTGCCTATGGTTGAGTGGAAAGTGGCACACCCTTCAACAGTTGTCAACACTTTCTAGATTTTAGATATGTATTTTTGTGCTTAATTTATGCAAATGATTGAATTCAGTAATAATACAAAAATGTATTCTTAGTGGTGTGAATTTAGTCTTCTCTTAAATGATAGTTGAGAAATTCATATGTTCAGGAGATTGTTATAGCTGAAAAGTATTTTGTTGATGTCCTTACTTACTGTATGCCTCTATTTTTAGAAAAGGTTGTTGTAAGAAACTTTTTGTGACTCTCAATAACAACGTAGGGCTAACTAGGTATTTGACAATTGTAGCCTATGTGTATGAATATATCTCAGGCGTTAGTAGTGAAGACTGAATAGTTAAAGTATTCACAGGACATATGAAGATGAGAATGGGTGATTTTCTATGTTATGAATGTTATTCCCTACTATTTAGGAAAGAATAACTTAATTTGCGGTGGGTTGTAAGTTGATGACCTACCAGGTCCAAATTTCCTACAGAATGTAGTTAGAATAACTCGGTTGATAGATTCAACACTCGAGTTTCCCTCAAACTCTTCAATTGGTCCATGCATTAAATTTGTGGATAGAGTGTTTAACTAAGCTCCTTCCTTAGAATTGACGCTAAACTCTTTGAGGTTTTATCGATATAACTACCCTTTTATATCACGGGGAGATAAAATTTATCCCATAAGACCAAGTGTTGAATCCTTGGGCCAATTCGAGTGGTGGTTTACCACTTTATGAGAGTGGCATGTCATTTTAGTGTTGCAGGGGGTTGAGTGGTGGTTTACAAATCCACTTGAGAGGGCGCTCACAATTACTACATTTTGAAACACATACATCCCCAAAACCACTTTTTCGGGGGTCACTTCTTTTTAACCTTTGAGTAGGTCACCCATGCACAATGATTATCAACTGTAGATCTCTCTTATTAACTGGTAGTTGGATTTTCACTCAGCTTTGATTCCATGCCATTCACCAACTTCACATCTGGATCATTGATATTGTAAAGGATCAATGATATTTATTCGATCTTAATATAACAATCCATGTTGAAAAACTTGGAGAAAATATAACCATTGGATCAATGGAGGCTAAGTGTTATCCATCTGATATCCACTGGAAATTGGGAGATCAATAATTTCATGTGAAGTACGAGGTAAACTTCTATGGGGCTGGTAGCCTTGTGCCCCAGTAAGGCGAGGTTCTGATGCATGATTCTACTTCTATGTCAATGCATAAACAATGTGGGAAATGCATGTGTATATGATATCATGGTGATGCATCATGCTAGCTTGGTCACCCTAATGTCACGTAGGTGAGACATGTCAATATCTAGTTTGTGGATGAGTCGAGTGTGGGACCATGCTAGGATAAAAACCATTGGATATACACCTTAAGTCTTATTCATCAAATCTATCATCCAAGAGGTCTCATTTGTATATCCCTTGTGTTAATCTCAGGAGGGGTATTCAGGGTATTCATTCCTTGGATTATCAGGGTATCAAACCCTGAGCTATCTGGGTTTTATCTACATGGTTTCGTTGGGAATCCTGGTACCTTGGTGACCCGGTGCCCTCAATAGGGGAAATGTTCCAAGGAAAGGTTCCAACCTTCCCTCATAATATTGGAGCAGAGGAGGATGATTTCACCCAATCAATGCACAGTGGACATGTGTCAACACTTAGCTGGACGAGCCAAGTGCTCTATGATGACGTGTGCACCATGTTAGTCCAAATTGGAGGTCCATGTGTCAAGTGGTGATTGTGCCATGTGTCATGGTGATTTAGCAGTTTGAGGGGGGGGAGTTCGTGATGTGATATGAGTGCCACATGTCATGAAATGTGGCAGATGATGAAAAGGCCACATGTCATATTGGGTGGCCAGTTTTGGTAGCGCCATGTGTTTAAGGTGTCATCTAGGTCACCGGATAGGGCGTTTGATGTTTGAAGGTGTAAGTGAAGGTAGTGAACCGATGGGACGGTACCCCGGTAACTACATGTCACAACACAGTTAAAGACAAGGGGAAACATATGACTAGACCATGTGTCCTGGGGGGTCGATATCCCGGTACCCAGAGAGGCCAATATCCCGGTACCCCGATGGGATTTCCTATCGCATTGTTGTCACTAGGACATGCGTCGAACCCAAGTTAATTATGGAGGGGGGTCTATATGGTTAGGATATCCAGAGGCAAGGGGGATAGTCAATTCAATGATGTGTGACACGTCACATGAGACCAAACCCTGGTTAGGTTTTGTGACCCCTCTATCCTTCATTAAACTTTAGACATGCTGGGTGACTTAATGGAAGGTGGGTCATCGATCTAGATCATGATCGATCTCCATTGTCCACCTTATGTCTTTGATTTTTAGAGGATGGAGTCATGGATTTAACCAATGTTGTTTGATGCCACGTCGATGTTCATGTCAATAGCCATGTTTCACTAAAAGGTGACGTGTATGACACATCAGTGCCACATTGGATTGTGCAAGTGATGTGGAACCACGTGGTGATGAGGTGGATTTTGGCCAATGTAGGCCTAAGAAACTTCGGAAGGCCATAACATTTGATCCAAGACTCAGGTTTAATGATAATTATATATGTTGGAAATATCTTGACAATCAGAAGATGATGGTGCCCTTTAGAAGAGGACTTGATATGGTTAAGGAAAAGTAAAATTTTGATACCCCATCCCTTAAAAAGGTACTTAGGGGGGTTGGGTGTCTTACACCAGTTGGTCGACGTATTGATATGTATTTTGAAATTGGTTTTCATAGTTGTTGTTCGATAGATTTCTTTGTGCATAGTGCAGTTGGCTCTGATGTGTTGTTGGTTTTTCCAAAAGCAAGTCAAGTTGGATGGGGGCTATTTCATAGACTATGTAGGATGAAAACAATCAAAGATGAACATGGATAGAAGGTCTTATGTTTTGATGTTGTGTTGTTGTTTAATTAAGGTTTCTTTATGAAAGTTGTAGTTGCTTTCACTTTGTTGCTGGGTTTTCTAGGGGAAATTCAAGTGGGCTAAGGGTTGTTATAGAGACTGTGTAGTCCAAAGGAAGTCAAAGGTGAGTAGGGAGAGAGGGTGTGTTGTTTTGATGTTGGATTTTTTTTTAGGGTTGCTTAATGGGTTTATTTACTATGTCATTTATTATTATTTAGAGAGACAAAGCCATTCTAGATTTGCGAGTGTTG
Source organism: Picea glauca (assembly GCA_000966675.3). Classification (NCBI taxonomy): domain Eukaryota; kingdom Viridiplantae; phylum Streptophyta; class Pinopsida; order Pinales; family Pinaceae; genus Picea; species Picea glauca. The sequence continues at coordinate 4,886 of JZKD02S0314943.1, forward strand.
GAAGTGGAAAGTTTTAAGAGTTCTAATTATGTGGTTTTGGAGATGTGTGCCAGAGTGTAAGAAATCTTGTGCATTGTATGCTATATTCCAGGGAAAATTAGGTCCTGATTTTTATTTTGCATTTCCTCGTTGTCGGCTTGTATTTTTCATCTTGTTTTGAAATTGACTGATGCTATGAAGATGATGTAGGTGTTAACTTAGGGAGCAGTGCATTATTTTGCATGTGTTGTAGAGAAATGTTGTTCTTTTAGGTTGTTGTGTTGCATTTTTTTTCATTTGTTCTATTTTCGTTGGGGTTTTTATTGTAGTGTAGGAAGATATAGTTCAGAAAAACAACCATTTTGTAGTTTTCTCGGAGGCTTTTTCTATGAACATATGGTTCTTCTCGATGGGGCTATGTATTGGGAATTTTGGCAAAGGAATGTGAGTATCGCTCACACAGGAAAGGCTATATATTTTCAATGCTTGTGTGGAAAATTAGGTCCTGATTGTTATTTAACATTGTCTTATTCCAGGCTTGTATTTTTCACCTTGTTTTACAGTTGATTGATGCTATGGAGATAGTGCGAGTATAAAGTTAGGGAGAAATGCATTATTTTGTATGTGATATAGAGAAATGTTGTTTTTTAAGTTGAGGCATTGCACTGTGTTTGACCTATTTTATTTTTTGGGTGGATTTCATTTTACTATATGCATATATGGTCCAGAAAGATGAAAATTTTGCAGTTTTCCTAGAGGATTTTTCTATAAATAAATGGATTCACTTTGTGCTTCTATAGCTTGCACATCTCGGCAGTAGAAGATCAATATCCTTGACACAACGAGTATTGTGTATTTTCAAATCTTGTGCGGAGAGTCCATGACAGGTATGGTTGTGGTGTGTCATGCGTCTACATGACGAATTGTGATAGCATATGTAATTTTTGGAACACTGAGAGGGGAGGGGGGGTGAATCAATATGAGCACTTTATACCACTTTTAACCAAAATATATATTCTTTCACTTTATCAACAATGTTCAACAGTATATCATCAATGTATCATCTATGATTTCATTCAATATATCTCGAGCATATAATCATAAGAAACATCACATCAACAACATCACATCAAATACACAATACACCAGTATTTACGTGGAAACCCAAATGGGAGAAAACCATGGAATGATTTCTTATATATATCAAGAAATGAATAATTCATTCATAGGAAGAACCAACTTCCAAATTCTCTAGCTGCAACTGGAAGGAGGCTACAATCCCCTATTCTTAGGCTCCAACCTGAAGGAAGCTACAACAACCTGAATTCTCTTCCTCCAACCAGAATGAGGCTACAACCCCCTAGGTTCTCTAACTACAATCACCTAGTTCTCAGGCTCCAACCTGAAGGAAGCTTTAACTCCCTGATTCTATGACTACAACCAGAAGGATGCTACAACCCCCTATGTTCTTTGGCTACAATAAACTATCCTTGCCTCGTCTTTCCACCCTGAAATATAAGTGTAAAATGATTAAACAAATATCACACTATCACTGTGAGATATATCATTGTAAACTTGTACCAACTTGTAACCAACCTGTGCCAAAACCTGTAATCAATCCTATACCGAAAGTCAACATGTACCAACAAATACCAACATGTGCGTGACTTGTATATATGACAACTCGTGTATGCATGTGCCCTATCTATACTGTAGCCAACATATGTACGTTGCATGTCTATACTACGACATTTGTACACCCTTTGAGAACTAGGTTTTTCACCTTTTTGAACTCTGACTCTTTGATGTAGATATCTATCCATCTAGAGCACCATGCTCTGGGAGCCTATTTTAGACCATATAAGGCCTTCTTCAACCTGCACATGTAATATGTGTTCTCTGACAGCTGAAATCCTTATGGTTTCTCAATGTATACTTCTTCTTCAAGTTCCCCATTAAGAAAGGATGATTTCACATACATCTGGTACACTTTAATATTCTTGGATCATGCATAAGCTAAGATCAATCAGATTGCTTCTATTCTAGATATTGGGGAAAACATCTATTAAAAGTAAATCACTTCAACATGTGCATATCCTTTACATACAAATCTATCTTTATTCCCGGTAACCTTTCCATCTTCATTCAATTTATTTATGAAGACCCACTTTGTGCCAATCACATTCTTGTACCTTATTCTTGGAATCAATTCCTTCTTGGCTGCAGTCTTTGGTTTCTTTGTAGCATTGTATCCTATAACAACTGAGTGCTAAAAATCATATCCCTGTGCCTATAAAAATACCTTCATCCTGCAAATCCACAATTCATACTTTATACCCTTCTGACCATTGAACATTAGTTCTCCATTCATACTACACTTCATGATCTACCTTCTAGTGCTAAATTGTTTCCTGAAGGAACCTGTTCTAATACCAATTGTTACTATCACTGTCACTGATACTCAACCAGATCCTCTCACATGGATCATATACCAAAAACACCTCTCAACTAGATTTCCAACAACCACATGCCTCAACCAAGCATGAACCAACATCACCACATATCGTCACAAGATATGTATCTCAACCATGTACCAACCTATACCATGCATCAAACTGTACCACAACCTATACCATCAAGTGCATCAACCATGTACCATAACAAGTTCATCAACTATGTACCAAAACAACTGCATCAATCATGTACCAAACATGTACATGTACCATATACCATACCATGTTCCAACCATGAAATTTATCTCATATACCATATCAAGAATCAAACATGTACTATACCATGTACCATAAGATATGTTGAACAAGTAATACTAAGAGTGTATCTCAACCAAGTACTATCACCACTAAGAGATGTCTCCTATGCATGTACTACCACATGCCAAGTGTATATCTCAATAATGTATCAATATCAATGGTAGACCACTAACACAACAACCATACACCTTGTACTAATAAACCAAGAAGTGTACTAGAAATGTATCTCACCCAGCATGTACAATATACCATGAAATTCCTCTAGTCATATGCCTAAAGCATGCTCCTCAATATAACAAATATGTAGTCTCATAACACAATATGACAAGCCTCAAGTATATGTCAATACCACAAAGATGTGACTCTAAAAATGAACCATAACAACTATATACTAAGTACCAAGAGTGTGTCTCAAACATATAACAATCTTACCTCAACCATGTACCATCAAGGGCCTCCAATACATACCTTAAGCATGTGCCATATTATCCAATATTCAAGCCCCAAGAAAATACATAAATGGCATACCTTTACTCATGATAAACTGTAGAATGAAGACCTGGGAACTTGCTTCAGACTCTAGAGACCTAGCATGTTCATCTTCTCAAAGTTTTAATGTCTTTACCCTCATGTACATGCCCTATTATATTGTTATCCCACATATCTACGCACCCTATTATACTGATAGCCCGCATACATACGCACCCTATTACACTGATAGCCCACATACATCTCAAAAACTAGGGTTTTTAGTGTTTCTGAAACTACGAAACTTTTTCCGTCAATACCTCAGACTTATGAAACTTCTAATGCATCCATGAGTACCTCCAATGAATCTTTCACCAAGAATAGATCTTTAATATGCTCAAGAGATTCACACCCACAAGAGACCCTTTCTCTCTTATTTATACTTCTCCAAGTAGCTTCCTCATCTAACCAATTCTAAACAACTTTCTTCTTTTAGGGGATAACCCACTTCTAACCACTTTGTCTACTTCTAACGCACTTTTTCCACTTCTAACCCACTTTGTCCACTTCTAATCCAATTTTTCCATGTTCCACATATCGTCGGAAATGGTGTAATGAACAATATCCATCTAGAATAGTCTCACTTACAAGACCATGGATCTTCATTACAATATTCCACAATCAATCCTTGGATTCCTAAACCACACATCTAGGATGACTCAACAACTTAACCATTTGGAATTCACAAAACGTCTTCCTGTGAGGGATTTCACCATAAGGGGACCACTTTGGAGTTCATCGATTTGGTAGTTCCTATCAACCATGACAAGAAAACAATGACTAAGCTTTACATCATCACGTCTATACATCAATCCATGAAAATACATCACTATGACACCACTTGACATCTTTGACATTGATTACATCTATGACAATACATGCCATTAATCAATACATCAATGATACTATGAAAAGACATCAACTCTTTGACATCAATAATTTGACATCAATGACAACATAATGCAACAATCATTGATGTCAACACCAATCATTGATGGCAACACCAATCATTGATGGCAACACCAATCATTGATGGCAACATCTAGACATGACACTTCTCTTCATCAATAGTCATATCACTCACATCAATTTGACTATCTCTCCCCCTTTGACATCAATGGAAAAAGGTAGTTATCTCTTTGGGGTTACTCCCCCTGTGTGAACTCTCTTTGGGGATGCTCCCCCTATATGGATGCCTTTGAGATTCCTTTGAATAATATCTCCCCTTTTGAACAATGGATATCATTCTGATACAATGTTGAAGACATATTTCTCATGCTCCCCCCTATGACCATCGCTCCCCCTGGAAACATGCCTCTCCAAGAATCTATCCCCCTATCATGGGAAGAAGAATAACTCCCCATGTGGGTATGTCTCCCTCTATATTGTCTACAAGATGAACAATATTCTATTACTGCTGCAAATACTATTGCTCAACTGAAACATAGATCAACTACTTAAGAATGATTTTTTCTTCCTATGATGATCCTTGGACCTAACCATGCATCAGAATCGTGCCATGCCATACTTCATGAAGCAAAAATAGATGTCAACAATGAATAGAGAATCATGAACAAAACATCAACCTTGCACATCTTTTGCCATAACATGTGCCAACCATTCACATCAACACCATACAATAAGATCTCATCACTAAAGTATACATGCCAAGAATATGTGCCAAAAAGTGTACCAAGCATATATTAGGATCATCAACAAGTGTCTCTATCAATGTGCCAATAACATCGTTAACATGCCAACCATGTTCTTCAAACAAGTCTCATATCACATATGATATGCCTCTATCATAAACCAAGTGCCAATCATACTGCTAGTAAGTTCCTTGACCAATGTACCAAGTATGTACCAATCATGCATCAACTATGTTAAGCCCTAATATTGGCTCATTACCCCTTAATTGGGGCATATTAGAGTAGTAATGCTATTTTATTTATGTCGGCTCCAGGACATTAGTTGTAATTTAGATTAGTAATGTTATTTTAATTATGTCGGCTTTAGGCCATTATTTGTAATTATACCTCCTAGTCTCCTATATATACCAAGGAGA
>JZKD02S0314943.1:10241-26288 GCA_000966675.3 Picea glauca
AAGGAGGTTGCCCCCTCGAAGAGGCTTATTATCTGAAATTATCTCTTTTTCAAGGCGTTGAGTACTTTTTCTGAGGTTTTTTTATGCTATATTGATATTTGGTTCTTAACATACATGGTATAGTATATGTTTGATGCTTGATATGGTATATGAGATACATTTCATGGTTGGCACATGGTATGGTATAAGGTACATGTATTGATGTGCATGGTTAATGTAGATGGTTTATTTGCATGGTTGGAACATGATATGGTATATGGTACAGGTACATGGTTGGTACATGGTTGATGCAAGTTTTTTGGTACATAGTTGATGCACTTGTTATTGTGCATGTTTGATGCACTTGATGGTATAGGTTATGGTACAATTTGATGCATGGTATAGTTTGGTACATGGTTGTGACACATATCTTGTGAAGGTATGTGGTGATGTTGGATCATGCTTGGTTGAGGTATGTGGTTTTTGGACATCTATTTGAGAGGTGTATTTGGTATATGATCCATGTGAGAGGATATGGTTGAGTATCAACGAAAGTGACAGTATCAGTGATAGTGACAGTGACAATGACAGTAACAATTGGAATCAGAGAAGGTTCCTTCAGGAAACAATTTAACTACTGGAAGGTAGATCATGGAGTGGAGTATGAATGGAGAACCAATGTTTAATGGTCAGAAGGGTATGAAGTATGAATTGTAGAATTGCAAGATGAAGGTATTTTTATAGGAACGAGGATATGATGTTTGGTACTCAATTGTTACATGATACTATGCTACAAAGAAACCAAAGACTGTAGCCAATAAGGAATTGGTTCAAATACCAAGGTAAAAGAATGTTATTAGCACAAAGTGGGTCTTCAGAGATAAATTGAATGGATATGGATAGGTTACCATGAATAAATCTAGATTGGTATGTAAAGGATATCCACAGGTTGAAGGATTTGACTTTGAATAGACATTTTCCCTAGTTTCCAGAATGGAAGAAATCCAATTGATCTTAGTTTATGAAATATTCTCCAAGAATATTAAAGTGTATCTTTGTATAGATAGGGCACATACATACCCAATTTGTAGTATATACAGGTCACGTACTTGTTGGTATTTGTTGGTACAAGTTAAATTCTAGTTCAGGATTGATTACAGGATTTTGGCACAGGTTGGTTATAGGTTGTTGGTACAGGTTGGTACAAGTTTATAGTGATATATCTGACAATGATAGTGTGCTAGTGGTTTCATCATTTGACACTTATATTTCATGGTGACAGGATGGGGAAAGGATATGTGGTTGTAGACACCTTCTGTTTGTAGATGGAGAACATAGAGTTGTAGAAGTGGAGAATTTACTATTTGTAGAAAATTGGGTTATAAGTGGAGAATGTGAGTTAGAAGTGGAAAAAGTGGTTAGAAGTGGGTTAGCCCCTAAAAGATGGAAGTTGGTTACAATTGGTTATATGAGGAAGCTACTTGGAGAAGTATAAATAAGAGAGAAAGGGTCTCGTGTGGGTGTGAATCTCTTGATCATATTAAAGATCTATTCTTGGTGAAAGATTCATTGCATTTGCTCATGGACACATTAGCAGTTTCATAAGTTTGAGGTATTGATGCTGAAAGTTTCACAGTTTAAAAAATATTGAAAAAATGTAGTTTTTGATATACCTTTCATTTCTTTCTTTTCTATACTCAATTGATTTCACTAATTCCAATTGAAAATACATTGCTATGCATAATTTATAACCCATTATCTATGTACCTACTAATTTTCTCATGAATCCATCTATGTCCATATGTCAAAAATAGTCCATAACTCTGTTACTCAATTGTCCACAATGTTGACCAATCTGCCACTGTACTATTCTGAAGACTTCACCTACACATAACATATCAAATGTGTCCACTGCAAACCAAAATATGCATGTCTAGAAAAACCTGTACTGAAGATATCTCTTCCTAAAAAAAAACACAAACTTCTTCCTGTGTAATTGCCAATTGACACCTATGTGTGAACACTACTTTCTCAATCGATCAATCTATCATTTTGTACTTCTACTATCTTACTGCTCTGAATCTATCTCTACAAATACCTCATACTGCTCGAAAGATGGTTCAACGATATGTAGTATCTACTGCATGAGCTCACCCTATTCAACATACATATTTATTGGGATTCTCCAAGTCGAGTGGCTCAGAAAAATACCTACTTTGATGCGGAGTAATATTCCTCTTCATTTGCAGACTCATCATCTCTCTGAAATTTGACTTATTTCTTTCTTTCTATTGATTGATATTGCACTAGAATTCCTGAAAGTACAATCTCTTGAACCTGTTCTTTATTCTCTTGCTTATTGAGGAAAAGGTATGAATTACCTTACTCAATCATTTTCAAACCTTTCCTGGCTAGGAGCAGATAGTCGGGAATATCACCCTTGGTTTTATAGCCTAAAAAATATTCTCTCAATCTGTAAGTATTAATTACTAGGATCAAGGCTGATTTATTTATGAAAAGAATGTTTCAATATAAAATAAAGTTATATAAGTTTCTAAAATATATACAGATTACAGAAAGTAAACATGGAGATCAAAAAGAAAAAAATAACTAGGTCATCAATACATAGATACAAGACATAATAGCAATCTGATTTATTTCATTCTGAGATATCAAAAGTGTTTTTATCTTTACAAAACCCTAAGAGGCCATGGACCAAAGTATGATTTATGGATCCCCGATGAACACCATACAAAAAGAATCTGAAAATCAAGTAAATCTGAAATTTATAATCTGGATCATCTTTCCACAGACTGCTGTCAATTTGACTCTGCAATATATTGTTTATCAACCATTAAACTTAATTCTGAAACAAACAAGAATACACAAACTATCAAGGATGTATCAACACCTCTAAAACAAGTACCTGAAAAGTTTGGTTCAATCTTGAACATTGCTGTCTGCAATAAGACCCTGTTATCACAAAGAGAATTAGGCTTTGAATAAACTCAAGAATGAATGAAAACTGAAACTATCTTATGAAATCAAAAGACCAAACCTTAGTCTTTCTTTCTCCTTCTATTCCCCTTGTTTCTTCTTCTCATTCAACTTTTATTCTTTCCAAATAAGTTGAAGTAGTTCAACTACTTTCTTTAGTTAAGTTAGTTTGACTTAATTAATTTAGTTTAGGATAAATAAATAATAATAATAATAATAGTTAAGGGTCTTTAATTAATAATAACTAGGTAGGTGGGACCCCTTGCGACTCCCATCTTTTCTTCTTTTCAAATCATAAAATATAACACAAATGGATAATCATTTTAACACATGCCACCCTTGTATATCCCTTAAATATCTTTCAAATTAGATATTTAAATATCAAAAATAATTTAAATCATATCCAAAAATAAATAAATATCCACATAATCCAAAACAAAACTTGTTGTCCAAACTTTCTGCAGAGCATTAACACTTTCTTTATCAACTCAAATCATAAAAACACATAAACTAAAAGCCATACTTGCCACTCTGAGAGGGAATTTTTCTTTTATCATTGTTGTCCCCCTTTTATTTCCCGGAATTATCCAGTGGTTGATTAGAAACTTGAGGATGTATCTCACTGATAACATGGGAATAGTCTATTGAGCACTCAAAAATCCCTAAAAGATCCTTATCAAATTTTGTCACTTTTTGGGTACCACTTGTTTTTTGCACTGTCTAAATCGATTTCATTTTGGGAAGTGTTTTGTATTTGTTTATTTCCATGACTCTCATCACCTGTTAAGGATTGTTTGAACTTATGAAACACCATGAATAAAATACCTTAACACATGAATTAAGAATCAACAACCAAACACTGCACCTAACGCGCTCAGGTTCGGCACCAAAAAGAAATCAAGTAAGTAAAGGAACCACTCATAAAACAACATTCACCAATTGTTGATCCTCATCGACATAGACAAAAGGAGGTTTTAGTTTACATAGGTTATTCACATAAAATTTCAAGAGATAGTCGATCCCCATTGGCATCGATAAAATATGAGGACAAGAGATGTTAACAAGAGATGTTAACAAAAGATGAAACGAAATCGTCAATAACCGATGCCCGACGCACTTTATCGAGATCAGGGAAAATCCATAAGGATCACAACAAACATTTTGACCACGATAAAGTTATCCCCAATTGTCGATCCTTGATGCATTTTCGGCATTGATACTTTTTCGAGGGAATCGATCTGAGAGCACTTGGGTAGGTTTATCGTCGATTGTTGATCCTTGACACTTTTCAGCATCGACAAGACATGATTTTGTTTTAGAAATGTATGAATTAAAGGAAGTCCCAAATCCGACTGACACGAGTGAATGAATCCACTAGTATCGTGCCACGTGTCTTTATCACGTAAGAGGATCATACAGTCTAGTTTTATCCCGAGTCATTTTTGGTCCCCTAGGTCCTAGTCATGCCTCCTAGTCATCTTTGCACATTAGCTCTGTACGAAATGATCGATCGGTGTTAGATATTTTTCGGGAGGATATCAACAAAAATTTTCATAGCAGAATCCTGACCCCCGATCCAACCACTGAAAGATCGGCATGATGAGACGTTTGCAACATTAGATACGATCGGATTTTGGACATTTAAGGAACTAATTAATACTCGATCCATCATTAGTTGCTACCTCATGCGCCAATTAAAACAACATTTTTGAAATTGTCAATAGATGACATCACAACCCGTGCCTCCACTGTCAACCCACGATGAATTTAAGTTCTAACTCCTCTAAATATTCAACGACAAATTTTTTTAAATTTCACTCAAAACCCAAATTGAATGGCTAATGTGACACGGTAAGATCTTCCCTCTTTAAATCCTTGAACTGTTGTGAACAAATTCATTATGCACGTAAGAGAATTGTAGAATGTTCGAAGGAGAAAAACGAGAAACTCAGAGACTGTACTGACCCTCGTGATTATCAAAAAAATAGATTTAACAAGCTTTAGAGGTATGTATCCAAGTTTGTCAATTCATTGGTTATAATATTTATGTGTTCGTCTAGTTTTTCTACACACTCTTCAAACTCTGCTCAAGTTTTAGGAACAATGGCGTCAAGAAATCCAACCACCAGACGCTCGCTGAGAGCACCAAAGCTGAAAGAACCATAGAGAGGCGAAGGTTCTTATCCAGGGACCATGAGGAAATTAGAGTACGCCCCTAGGGCAGAGCCTATCATCAAAACAACACAAAGAAATTTTTCATCCAGCGTCCAGCCTTTGGCGATATAGAGGCAAGCACAAGATCCAAGGTAGCTCTCCCATAATGGGGGGATATATTCAACATGATTAGCATAGAAGAATACCCAGAGTATATCCCACACAACGAACCATATGTAAGGGTGCTCGATGAATAGGTGTTCCCTAACATTTGATGGTCATGTTTAGACATGGTGACAAGCATAAACCCCATTTTCCATTGCATAGAGGTCTTGAATTGGCTCATCGACCACACAAATAGGAAGAAATGTTTGATCAATGATGCGAATGGAGGGTGCGTCAGATTTTTCCTCCTAACATAGGTCCAAAAATACTACCAGCTCAAAGACCCAGAGGAGCAGCTCAATATGAACTTCATGGTGAAGTTCTATGAATTCCATGACAATAGTCAGTTGATGGATTCATGGTGGAGGGAAGACAATAAATTCACCAATCGGGACAATGGATGGTACGGGGAAATCAACCTTAGGGGGCCATACATCTATTTGATGGCTCTCAGATGTCTCCTATATGGAGAAAAGGATTGCTCCAAGTTTTCAGAATCATGGATGCTTTTGGCGTACACAGTTGAAATCATTGGGAACAACTTCAACTGGGGAGTAATATTCTCCAAACAATTAAGCATTTGTGTGCAGCAGGCTCATACATCGAAGGAAGGAGAGGAACCAACCTTCTACATGGCCTTGTACTTGCTCGATGTCATGTGCGCTAGGAACGTCTTCACCGACATGAATCTGAGATGGCATGTTGCAGAGCTCCTGGTCCACGTCTACTTCAACATGCTATGGGAAAATAGGTACAAGAAATCTTACTCTGTCATATGCGATGAATTCATCGCCCACATTTATTTTATTATTTTTAAGAAATAATGCCTGAGGCTATCAACGAAAGCCAAGAAAATGATAGAAAAGGTAGGCCATTGTACTTGGACAAGTTCCCAACCTACATTAGGGTGTTCATGGCCACCAGAGCACCACATCTCCTACCATCTCTTGTCCCAGACTAACTCGTCATTGGAGAAAGTTTTTATCAGACCATCCTGCAGGGGTACAACACCACATTGGTCAAAGAAAAGAAACGAGCTTTCACACCCTACGGTTTCCATGTAGGGTTATATCTAGTAAAGGATATTGCACAAGCCAAACAAAAAGGGATAAGCCAACTCGAATTCAGGTTCCCGACAGGCCGATTCCAAAAGCACAATCCAAAATGCCTGGTCCTGTAAGATGCTTCAAAGGTTTCATCCTGTTGGTCGTATGCTCACGATAAGTTTGAGGATGAAGTATTCACAGATAATGCCCAGGACTGGGATGAGGTGGTGAAGAGGATGGCCAACCCAAGCATGACCAGGTTCAACTCCATGAGCATGGATGAACAGGTGGAAAAAATAGAGCAGTCATCTCAAGAGGCCCTCAAAGCCATGGAATGAATAAGAGTGACAAACACAACAGAGGCATAGAGAAGGGGTTTTTTCTTGACACCATAGGCACAAACAAGGGGATTTATCATGATGGAAGAGGCACAAAGAGTCATTGATCAATTGCAAAATGACCCAGATATCATAGAGATGACGAGAGTTCCTAATGACAATCTAATCGAAAGCCAAGGAGATCCAGGTGGCTCAGATCCGATATAGCTTGAAGGAATCACCGGGCCAGAATATTCTGAAATCCCACCACCATAGATTGGATTACCTAGGGAAATTTGAACTCAACCTGAGATATCAAGGACACTAGGTAGGACTAGTTTACCAAACCCCTTGCATTACTTGATAACTATCTATGATGATGAGGAGAGTTCAAAGGTTTCCTTAGTGACTCCTATATAGATTACAGAGGAAAATGAACCCGAAAAAGTATCTTCCCCAACTCCCGATGCTCTAATTCAAAGCCTTCCATAGAGAAACTAGGAGGTTGAAAGTGTCTTAGACATTGAGCTACTCGATACACCAAGAACTCCAATGGACAACTCGAAGGATGAGCTAGGATTGAGTGAACAAGAAGGAGAAATGCCACAACAGGAAATCGACATGTCGACAGCCGATCACCAAGTAAGTATCGAACCTCTACCTAATTCCTCGATTTTGAACAATACTTTACCACTCGATGAGAAACAACCAGATGCTGAGCCATCAAGACATATAGAAGAGGTTTAGGAACCCGATCTTGAACAGATATACATCATCGGTATCCTAGGAAACACTCTTACTTGGGGAGAGAAATAAATGCCCGAACCTGTGGATGAGGTCACCGACATACAAGACATCGCCTATGAACAAAAGAGGAAATCCATCATGAAGAGAACCACTAAGAAGAGGAGGCTTACTTTGGATAGTTCCATCCTCATCACCACAGAGGAGGAATTGATCAACACAGAACATGCCAAGATGTTTGAGCTTATCAACGCAGGGATGGAAATCATAGATCCCACCCTGGATAGATCGAGGAAATATGAAGAGGATTTGGCCACTGCGTTAAAGGAGTTGGAGCATATGCACCATTTGGAGAAATATTATCAGGACTCCACACAAGACATGGTATTCTTGAGAAGTGAATTCCAATATGCCTACAACAAATTCACAAGTGAGCGGCACCTTTTCACTGCAGGAATAGTTGATTTCTAGGAAGACACCCTTATGGCATTGGCAACGTGAAAATACATGGAAATTTGGTATGAGAAGGCCCACCAAGTGTTTGAGAGAATTGATTACATCAGTGTGGTTCAAAAGGGTCGAGACACCAAAGAGCACAACATTCGGGTGCCGAGGGATAGCAGCATCGACCGTATAAGGAAGTCGACTGAATGCTGGGTAAATATGGCCCAAGAACCTCAACAAGATATCCAATATAAATATTCTGATTGTGAAAGGAGTTGGACCAAGATCAATTGGGTGATGAGAGACATCGGTCTCCCAGAATTTGGCACACCTGAGGACTTTGTCGACTTGCTTGACATAGTCAAACTACATGCAGAACAAGACTCATCATGTACTATGGAGATAGAAAAGGTGGCGAACATGGCACCAGGTCAAGTACAATAGTTCATGGAGCTCCCGATCAAGGCTCAGACAGTGTTACAATAGTTAAGTGTTAAAGAAGTCAAGTATTGGGCATGAGCACTGGAGATAAAGGAGATCCTTTCGGCCCTGATGGACCAACATAGATTCTCATATGCTAACACATGCAAGGAACTCTTCATCAAATTGTCAGAGTATGAGAAGAGTCATCCACTCAAGTGAAGCCATTTGATGACTCTTAGAAGACTAAGAGTTGAAAGCGCCATGTGGCGATGTTTTGTTTTACTTAGCTTGCACTTTTGATAGTTATTTTTAGTTAATAATTTGTTATAAATAAGAGGATCGACATGTGAGAAGAGGTCGATGGTTTTTGCAAAGACCCTCATTTTTGGAATTGTAAAGAACTATTTCAAAACTACCTTAATTGAGAAGTCTTTTTTAGGATCGGAGACAAGTTTATGTTTTTCATCAAAGGCGTGTGTGATTGGATCATAAGGAGGAATTAGTTCTGACTTTATCGCATGAATAGATTTTGTAATGAGTAAGAGTTTCTGAATCTGTTGATAAGTTATCTGATTCAATATTTTTATAATTCTTGTCTCTAATGATGTGAAACAAATCGCTATGTTAATGTGTGATTAGTGATTAGAGATCAGGAAACTAATTTTCTTGCCATCATTTTATTGCATGTATGTTTTCTTCGATAATTGTATCTCAATGATTAATTGAAACACCAACAAGTTGATGTATTAGTACTGGGCTTATCATAGGTGTGAAAATATTTGTCTGCATGCTTGAGCATGAAGGTTATCCTGAGCTCAGACTTCTTCAGCAGTTAAATATTCCCCTTTCCTGTTACCCGGCTGGTTTATACCAACACCTATATTTTAGACCCACCAATAAGAGAAAATGAAAAAAGAGAATGTTCAAATTGAAGGAGGAGTTTTCACAAGAATATATCCTGTCAATCACTACGTAAATCCCATCGATTAATTGGATGGATCACAAGATGTGGAGAACCATTCCACTATTAAATGTTGTAGAGTCTAATTGGGCCTCAGTGGTGGGTTTGGTTCCTATTGTTGAGTTAAAGGGATTTAGGACCCCTCAACAGAATTAGCCCTAGAAGGAGGGCCTGAAGAATGAAATGAGTAACTCACCCCAGCAAGAGGAAGAACATTTATTCCCTGAAATACCTTATGCTCTTTCCCACGAGGAGTTGAACCAGTTCAAAAGAATCACAAGATATTACGCCTGAAAAATCAAAGAACTACCCTTAGCTTTGTTACTTCCTCGTAGAAAATATGTAAGAAAACCAGTTGTCGACACCCCCGACCAGGTTTTTGTTCACACAGTAGAAGACCTGATATATTTCTCCCTCACCAAAATAGAGCATCCTCTTAATCTAATCCTTGAAACACCAGCCAGTAACTGCTCCGAGCCTAACGATGTTTCTGACGAGGAAGGGTTTAACTCAGAATGCTCAGTTTCAGAGTCGGACGACATGGAAGATAACAATGAGAATAATTAATAAAGGGGAAAACCACCTTATAATAATCAACTGTGGTTGGCCAGAGATGCTCTGTCAATCCCCAGACGAGTACATAACCTTCCCTAACATCTAGAAAAGTTACTCCCTAAATTCAAACCTGAAACCTCAGGATTTCCTAAAGGCCATATCAAAAAATTCATACTATTTATTAGAATGATGAATGTCCAACATGAAGACGTGGTGTACTATATTTTCCCCTATACTTTTGATAATTTGACCTCCACATGGTATTTTAACTTGCTTGTAGGGTCCATAACTACTTGGATGAAGTTTCAAAAGGATTTTTTTGATAAATTTGTAGAAGAAACCACTACAAGAGCTTTGATGGTTGAGTTTTTTGCCACTGCCATGAGTTCAAAGGAGAAGGTTAAAGAATTCAATCAATGATTCACCACTATCCTGAACAAATTTCAACCCGAAGCTAAACCCGCTTAGGAGTTGCAAATTGAAGTATGCACTAATGCTCTCCCAGCTTGCATTTCCATGTTTGTGAAGAGGGTTGCCAAAACAACCTTAGCTGAGAATTTTGAGGAAGCTATAACAATAGAATTCCAAATGAAGGGATGTAAAGAAGACTAGGTCTCATTAGTTAAGAAGGAAGTTCAACCTCCTCCCAGGAGGGGACTCTTGTTGACTAGACCCCCAGGGAAACAAACAGAACAAGGTCCCAAAAAGGGAAGTGGAGACACATAATACCTACCATGAATGGTAAAGAAGTTTTCAAATGAAATCATAGACATGAAAAGAAGTGCAGGGGAAGGAAACCAAGGCCAAAGGCCCTATAAACCCTTTTTAAAAAGAAATCCACCGTTCAAATCAATTGAACCTCCCCCATCCAACTTAAACATTGATCTGGGAGATGTAGCATCCAACTCTTTATGTAACTATCACCAAGAGAAACATTATGAAAGAGAATGCCCACAATGGGTGCATGCCATGAATTTGATGGTAAACCGGTTTCTAGACAAGGTTTCCCTTACTGAACAATCAAACGGCTCAGCTATGAATATTGATGATCAAGAAGAAGTTGATCCACCAGAAGAAACAACTATGCTGATATGAGACCCTAACCTACCAATGCCTTCCGATGATCTATTTGAGGTTCAAGAACCACCCGATGAGGTTGTTGGAGTTACTTCACACACACCTAGGATTTATTTTTCCTAAGGTTATTCCTTATTTATTAGTCATAATTAGTCAGTATCCAGTCTCCTATATTTTAGGGGAGAATATTCCACCTGGAGAATATTCCACCTAGAGAATATTCTCTTTCAATTGGCACTTCAGTTTGACTAGTTGAGTTGAGTTTAGAGGTTACATTGGTTTTGTCACCATGCAACATTGGGATCATCACCAACTCACTACTCTTTGTTCAGTCAGTTAACGAAAGACTAGTTGACTAGTTAACTCAGCTAGGTGGCAATTCACTCCCGTAACTGCCAGAGAGACTAGACTAGGTGGTAGTTTACTCTTGTAACTATTGGTGTGTGTCCATATCACTCTATAACACCACTATGGATCATTAGTTACTCATTTATCCTATATATATTGTAAATTATTCACTCTTTGAGTGTGGAATACAGTTAATGAGAATTCTTTCATTCTTTCTATCTTGGTTCTTCTTTCTTAATTTCTCTCTGAAAATGTGTGTAGTATTTTCTAGCTAGATCTATTCTATGTAGGTTCAACACATTTACATAGTATCAAAGCCGACAGACTACTAAGAAAAAGATACACCAAATTATTTTTTGCAGGTACTAAAGATTGAAGAACACATAAAGATGGAATTTATGTTTTACTCACCAACAATACTTCTCATGCCTCATAACTACTTGGAAAGGAAGCCAAAAATTCTGCTTCATCTTAGATGCAGAGGATTATACCAAATAACCATGAAAATGGAAGTATAGTCTGATTCTATCGATGAGAAAAATGACTTTATCAATAGACAAGATATGGCCATAGGAAGTATCGACATGTCTGTTTCTCCTGAACTTTTCCATCAAGTATATGAAGAATCACAAGGATTAACTCCAAATGAATTATGGACCAGATTGGAGGTTCTATTTGGGAATAAAGAATATTGTGAATATTTCATGCAGGAGGTCAAACAGATAGAGCTAGAAGAGAAGCCATCAGAAGATCAAGTCTCTTATTATGAAGAGTCTTCTACAAAAGTTTTTGCAGAAATTTGTATTCCAATAATTGAAGATGATGTCTACTCCATTTCATATTTGTTTTCTAAAATTCATGTGGAATATATATGACATGCATCTCAAGATTTACATGTAGAAGCATTTGCATGCACCATGCATGCATCTCAGGAGTCACATGCAGACACTTTTGCATTCACCATGCATGCATCTCAGGAGTCAAAAAGGGAGCTGCGCACATCAGACGCCATTATGATATTTTATGATAAAAATTTTCAGAAACCAATTGAATATTTGAATTTATCTCGGGAAAATGTCCAATTTAAAAAAACAAATCGTTCGAAACGGAGTCCGGAAACTAAAGTTATGATCGTTTCAAAATCAACAAAATTTCAACGTTTTTTCGGAAACGGACGTATGGTTTTCAAAGTTTCATCCAAACTTTATTTGGATATTATTCATTACAAGAAAAAGTGGATATGTGTGGAAATATCAATGATGCATATACTTCATCAGATCCATGCAGACATCTACATCTTCAACAAAATCTTCAAAGAGAACAAACTTGCATAGTTGTGAGGTCTTCTTGGAGTGAAGGACATGGTTGCTTAGCAACTACCTTTTGTTTCTTCTCATTTTTTATTTTATGCATTGTAATTTGAGGGGGGGGTTTGTTCCCATAAAGTTTTCCCTCTTTCCTCATTTAGTTCAGTGTATCTTTTGTATTTGGGTACCTAACATGGCCTCATAGCCGGGACCCATTCTTTATTTTCACCACAGTGATGTTCAGGGGGGGTGTTGGAGTTACTTCACACACGCCTAGGATTTATTTTTCCTAAGGTTATTCCTTATTTATTAGTCATAATTAGTCATTATCTAGTCTCCTATATTTTAGAGGAGAATATTCCTCCTGGAGAATATTCTCTTTCAGTTGACACTTCAGTTTGACTAGTTGATTTGAGTTTAGAGGTTGCATTGGTTTTGTCACCATGCAACATTGGGATCATCACAAACTCACTACTCTTTGTTCAGTCAGTTAACTAAAGACTAGTTGACTAGTGATTCACATTATTTTTGGCATGAAATGAGAGCGGAGATATAATAAATAAATGCACAGAGATATTGCAGATATTCAATAATATAATAGAAATGTATCAAAGATGCAAGCATAAACATAGATATACAGTAATACATGATTTCTATTAATCAAAGAAATGTATAGAGACTGTAAAAATACAGAGTGAAAGACTCGCTAGAATGGTGGCAACTTATCTCTGAGAAGAGATGTGACGGCTACTCGCATTCGCAAGAAGATTATTACAATGAGGCTCTGAAGGCCCTTTTACAATAAACGGAAATGCCAAAATTCCTAGACATCCAAAAACCTAACCCTGGGAGATGAAGCGCCAAAAGTCATGTGGGCCCCATTTGGGTAAGTTGGTACATCAACTTCCCGAGGTCGTAACTTTTTCATACGATCTCCATTTTAGGCGTATGATAGCCCATTGGAAAGATCTATCCGAGGAATACAACATTTTCCACAACATACCCCAAAAAACATCGTTTAGGGCCTCAAAACGGCTCTAGAAGTTTAGGACACGAAAAACTACTAAAAATAGTAAACCGTGCGAAAACTACAAAACTGAAAGAAGCAATGGTGGGGTTCCAAGTGGAATAGGTGGGTGGCCACCAATATCCACCTGGATCAACTAGTTAACTCAGCTAGGTGGCAACTCACTCCCGTAATTGCCTGAGAGACTAGACTAGGTGGTAGTTTACTCTTGTAACTGTTGGTGTGTCCAGATCACTCTAGAACACCACTATGGCTCATTAGTTACTCATTTATCCTATATATATTGTAAATTATTCACTCTTTGAGTGTGGAATACGGTTAATGAGAATTCTTCAATTCTTTCTATATTTCTTGTTCTTTCTTAGTTTCTCTTTGCAAATGTTTGTAGTATTTTCTAGCTAGATCTATTTTGTGCAGGTTCAACACATTTACAGAGGTCTTGGCTATGAAAATGCGAAGTAGGGGTCATCCTATCTCAAATGAACTTACTACTTCCCAAACTTCGGGAGGAAAAGTAATGGTTGATCACTCTAAATAACTTTTTGTCTCTCGAATAAATCCTATAAACATCCATACATGAGAATCATCCAAGCTAGACTACAACATAGTAGAAGATTTGAAAAAATAGAAGGAAAATATATTCCCAAGTAAAAGGACTTTTTGTTACAAGATTTGAAGTCAGTAGAAACTCTTGTAACAAGCACTAGCCAAGGATAAAATCCAACCCTCACATATCTGAGAAGTAAGCCAACTGTGAACACTTTCTCTGAATATAACAAGGAAATCCTTTTGTCCCATCGTTCCTCTTGACATTTGAAGTCTTTAAAAAAAACCTCCATAATTGTTTGGTTGACTCAGGGGAATCCTCTAATGTTATACCACTATCTATATGCAAGAAATTAAACACAATCCCTCTCAAAAGTGATAAACATGTGATACAACTAGACAAAACACGGGTGAAAGTTATGGGAGAACTCAAGGATGTCATGATCAGGATGAAAACACACCCGAAATTTGTTCAAGTGATTGACATCATTGTAGTAGATATCCTAGAAGCCTATGTATGGCTACTTAGTCGAGATTGGTCCGAGAAGTTAAACAGATAATTTAGTACATAATGGGATCACTTTGGTTGCTATTAAAGGGACACACGAATATGATCAGGAATAGTTTGTTGATTGTCTCATCCTGATGCACTTCGTGTCACGAGGATGAAGCTAAAAGATGTAACCGAATGATTAAATTTAACAATTGACGAATTTGCAAATCACTTCACCTCCTTGTGTTTCACGACTAAGACTGTTTAAATAGTCATGGAAAGGATGGTAGAGAAGAGTTAGCATATTACAAACATGTGAAGCAGCGTGTGATATTACAGAACATATTCTAAGTGAAGATTAATAGAAGGACGCCATTTATCTCCATGTCTTGATTGTCTATGATTGAATATGAGTTGAGTTGTTAACAAAAGTTTGATTTTATGTTTTGATATTTGAGTGAGAGTAATGTGTTGGTTGAAAGCAAGCTTACTGTAGACTCCAGTAGCTAACCTGTTGAAGCATCAAGGGCCCACCGCCCAACAAAGGTCAGCATCTTTGTAGATTAGCATTAGCATTTGTTTTCCATAGTGTAAATGTTAAATTAGTTGAAGCTTTAATTCTGTCAGATGATAGCAGTACAACTCAGACTAGGATTTCCATTATATGATTGATTAGAGATCTTTACTCGCTCTGTTTTTGCATATGCTCTGTTTTTATGAATTTGGTTTTGTTTCATGGACATGAATGTTGGCAAAAGTAGTCATAAATATCTGAAGAAGAACTAGTGAAGTTCATGACAACACATTGTGAACCACAACATACTCAGTATATTGACTGTTGAACTACCCATGCTATGTCTTGATGATTGATGAGTGATTTCCCTTTCATAAGTGTGGATTGCATAGTTAGTTTTCTGGGTCAGATAGCAGATTTGATCTATCAAACCAACTCCATCTCATACTTGCATGTGCCATAATGGAGTAGATAGCCTCTTTGTGAAAGACAACCAAAGTGCATTTCAGTTTTCTATTTTGATTTATTTCTAACATACATAATCTAGAATAGTTCTATACTCATGACATTAGAAATTACCTTTCTTACTGGTGTCTTGTAACTTTGTTGATTACGAATATTGGATTGATAATTAATGAGTGCATTATACTAAACATATAAGCAACACAACATTTTGGTGCCATTTCCAGGGAGTTGCAAATGGTAGGAAGTGATTTTTAGCTTAGATTGTTTGCATAAATTTTAATGTTTTTAAAGGATGTTTGAGAGAGGAGGATAAAACGTTTAAGACGTGAGTGAAGAGCCACGCGACCACTAGAGTGGGGTTCTCCGAAGCCAGGTTTCCTTCTTACTTTCTAGATAGAATTAGGATTTCAATTCAGTAAAGAATCAAATTTCCATTTTATACATAGATATAGAGATAACAAGGTTATATTTGTAATCTCTAAAGA
>JZKD02S0314943.1:26300-57506 GCA_000966675.3 Picea glauca
CCCCCCCCACTAATCCAACTGACACTGGTGCAGGAAAAATTCACCAAGAGAAAATTCAAGGGGAGCCAGTGAGGCTCTAGAAGGAGAACCTAAAACGGAAGAATCAGTATCGGGGTAGGCAGAACGTGAGTCTGCTAAACATTTAGGAGACACATAAAATCCAGTTTCTGAACCATCCATCAGTAGAATGGAAAAAAAAGAAGGAAATACATCCATATAAACTGATACTTTTGGGTTTCCAATCTTGGATATTTCCATAAACATCAGCATGAAGAATATCCCACTATCATCATTACCCACTTTCAGAAGTATGTCAACTGAAGATCTAGATTTATTTTTATTCAAGTTTGACATATTATGTAGAAGCTATAACTACTTAGACAATGCCCAGAAACTCAATATCTTTCCTACTACAATGAAAGATTCATCCTTAAGATGGTTCATGAGCTTAGGATAAAATACAATCCTCTCTTGGGATCAAATGAAAGACACATTTTTACGGAAATACCAAGACTATTGTAAGGATAATGCTAAAAATGACATTTTTAAAATGCAGCAAACAGAATATGAAATCTCTGAAGACTACTTAGAAAGGTTCTTATACAACTATCAGAAGTCAAAACTAATCACCATAGACCCAACTGTAGTAAGAACTGTATTCTAGAAAGGTCTCAGAGATGATTGCATAGTAGTTTTAAACTTGTTGAGCTCAAGAGATGTACACCAAAAGCCTTTTTCAGAAATTGCAGATTACTGTAGGAGATACTCAAGAGGACAAACTAAAATAGGCAAAGGACCAAGAGATCCTTTTAGCAGAAATACAAAACAAAGCTCAGGGACTGTCACCAAAACTGAATTATGAAACTTATTGGAGAACTTTAAAATAGACATCTTGAGCATAATAAGTAACCAGTTAGATACTCTAAAACTGAAAAAGAAACAAGAAGGAGAGGCTGCTTTAGAAATATTTTTTCATAGATGCCGAAAGAAGCACAGTGAGAAAGAATTCCCATTAAATGTTATAGAAATTTGTGGTCCATGTACACTAGAATACCCCACATCTGAGTGTCCAACCTTGCTTGAGCTACAAGCCATGTATAGGGGAGGAGGATTCTCACAAGAAAAACCATACCCTTCCAAAAGACCTTAGAGAGCCCAAAATCCCAATACATTTTATGATCCTAATGCACAATATCAACAACAACAATGGGGTCATTCCCCAATGACCTATCCATAATGGAAACCTCAGCAAGCTCAAACTCAACTTTGGCAACAAGGTTGGAGGGGACCTATGTATGGAAATCCCACTTACCCTACATATCCACAGTACCCTGCAAACATTTACCAATTACTACCTGGATTCAACCCACCACATATGCAAGCTTTACTCCCACCTCCTATGCAACAACAATTTACAACCCCTTTGAACCCTAATCAGCAGCAACAAGTATCTATAAATTCCAATCAACAACCACAAAACCAAGCTTCCCACAATTCTCCAAGACCAACAACAATCACTACCAAGCCAGTCCCTAACCCCAATAATTGACCCACCCACCATGTGAAAAATACATAAGTTCAAACCTTTCCCACCTATGAAATTCAACTACGATCGAGGAAAGTTGTAAACCAATAAGATCTTGCAGTAATAATCCAGGAAGAAAATGATAATCATTCTGAGGAAGAAAACACTCAAACCACCCCTGCAGAAGAAGATGCCTCTCCTCTTATTCCAATCACTTCTCAGTCTGTACGAGTACCCCAACAAATTAATTTCCCACCTTACCCCGAAATACCATTAGTGAAGAAACCCGACCCGCCCTTGCACAAAGATATAGAAGATGAATTACAAAATGTGTGCATAAAAATACCTCTGCTGCAAGACATTAAGGATATCCCTATATACGCTAAAATCATAAGGGATATTTGCATTAAGAAACCAAGAAGGAAGAAGAAGGAACCTCCCCTTGTTCAGGTGGTGGGACAATTATCTGAATTTATTGCTGAAATGCCATACAAATATAATGACCCTGGAAACCCAGTAGTCACTGTTGAAATTAATGGTATTTCTCTACCAAACACACTCATGGATTTGGGTGCAGCTATTAATGTAATGCCTTTTGACACTATGCAAAATCTCCAAATCAACCAATTAAGACCAACCCAAACCATGATCGAGTTGGCAGATAAGTCAATCATTAGACCTGCAGGAAGTCTAGATGATGTCACAGACACTCTATCTTCTTGGGAATATCGAGTAGAGTTTTTAGTCATCTATTCTAAATCATCCTCCAAACCAGGACACCTTGTGTGTCTTGGCCACCCTTGGCTGGCCACAACAGATGCTTTTATCAGTTGTCGGTCTGGTGAGATGACTATATCCAATTGCACACATAGCCAAAAATGTGTTCTCTTCCCTCCTGCCCAACCGACACAGGAAATACCTATTTGGTTAGAAAAACCTTATGGAGAGGAAGATTGCATCAGACCTCTGTTAACACTTGAACAAGTAAGAGGAATACAAGAACAATCAGATGAACAAGTCTTAAGCTTATTTTTGGCTAACACAAATTGCATTGAATACCCAAGGTCTTTTGCAGAATTTTCACATATTTTTAGTTTCGAATTTCAACAAACTTGGCACCCTGATATCACTCAAATATATAATTTATCACCATCTCCCTCAGAAAAGGAAGAAATTACTGAACTTGTCGATATTAGCCCAGAAAAACCTTTGTATATCAACTCTAGTTTGGAACCATAACAAAAGACGCAATTGATTGAAATGCTCCAAAGACAATTTGATTCCTTTGCATGGGATTATGAAGAAATGAAAGGCATTCACCCTGACACATGCACACATCATATCTACACTAATGACCAAATCAGACTAGTTAGACAGCCTCAGCGAAGGATGAATCCAACCCTTAAATATATTGTAAAAGAGGAATTGCAAAAACTCCTTCGAGCCAATCTCATATACCCCATTTCAGATAGTCAATGGGTATCTCCACTTGTCATAGTTCCCAAGAAAAATGTAAGTAGAGGATATGTGTAGACTTTCAGGATTTGAACAAAGCCACCCATAGGGATTATTTTCCCTTACCATTTATTGATCAGGTGTTGTATACCTTGTCTGGAAAGAAGTATTTTTCGTTCTTGGATGGGTTTAGTGGTTACAACCAGATACAAATAGCACCCGAAGACCAGGAGAAGACCACTTTCACCTACCCTTGGGGTACCTATTCTTATAGGGTACTCCCTTTCGAACTTTGCAATGCCCCAACCACTTTTCAAAGGGTTGTCCTAGCCATTTTCTCTGACTTGACCAATGACTGTGTGGAATTCTACATGGAGGACTTTGTCGTCCATGGACAAGACTTCTAGGAAGCATTGGCCAGTCTAGAAAAAGTCTTGATTAGGTGTAAGGAAACTAATCTTTCCTTAAGTAATGAAAAATAAAAAATGATGGTCATTGAAGGTATTTTTTTGGGACATCACATTTCCAGTTCTGGAATGAGAGTTGATCCAACAAAGATTTATATTATCACAAAAATCATAATACCTTCCTCACAAAAGGAAGTCCGCAACTTTTTAGGACATGTTGGCTACTATAGAAGATTCATTCCAAATTTTACAAGCCTAGATACCCCTTTATTCAAATTATTATCTAAAGAAGCTAAATTTAAGTGGGATGATGAATGCCAAATATCTTTCAAAATTTTAAAACAAAAATTGTCAACTACCCTTGTATTAAGAGGACCAAATTGGCCCCTTTCTTTTCATATCTGTACCGATGCCTCAACACAGCCCTTGGGGCAGTTCTTGGACAAAGAGAAAATCAAATGCCTTATGCTATTTACTTCGTCAATAAAAATCTGTCTCCAACTGAAGTTAATTATACGGTCACAGAAAAAGAATTGCTAGTTGTAGTCCATGCTATCAATAAATTTAGACACTATATTACAGGATATCGAGCTTTTGTACACACTAATCATTCAACCATCAAATTCTTAATGGGAAAACCTATAAAAAATCCTAGAGTTACATGATGGATCTTATTATTACAAGAGTTTAATATCAACATTATTGATAGACCTGGGAAAGATAATCTTGTGGCTGATTTCTTATCTAGAATGATTCATCTGGGAGATAATGCACCAGTAGAAGATAACTTTCCCGATGAAATTGTTTTTTCTATTTCTACATTCACTCCTTGGTATGCAGATGTAGCTAACTATCTTGTGATAGGGGAGATGCCTCAGAAATTGTCTCCCAGAGAAAAATAGAAAATAATTCAACTAAGTGCAAATTACATGTGGCACGATGATTGGCTCTACAAAACAGGACCAGATTTGGTGATCATGAGATGTGTAAGGGAAGATGAAATTCATGATATTCTATAATCCTGCCATGATGGTCCTTATGGAGGAAACTTCGCAGACAAAAGGACTGCTTACAAAGTTCTGCAATCAGGTTACTAATGGCCCCATATTTTCAGAGATGCTAAAACCTATGTATCCAATTGTGATGAATGCCAACGAATGGGTAAGCCTATTGTACAAGACAAAATGCCACTTCAAGCCCAAGTAGTTATTGAGCCTTTCAAGAAATGGGCATTAGATTTTGTAGGGCCCATTAACCCTGTATCTAAAAAGAAAAAGTATATACTTGTATGCACTAACTATGTGGCTAAATGGGTTGAAGCAAAATATTTACCAGTTGCAAGTGAACAATCAGTGGTAGACTTCCTTTTCAATGATATTTTTACTAGATTTGGTGTATCTCGAGACATTGTGATTGATCAGGGAACTCAATTTACCTCTCATCTAGTCAAATCCATTACAGAACAATACCAAATCAAACATAGGAAATCTACGCCTACAGAACAATACCAAATCAAACATAGGAAATCTACGCCCTACCATCCATAGGAAAATGGACAAGTAGAATCTACCAACAAAGTTATTGAGTCCATTCTTACCAAAACAGTACAACTACACCATAAGGATTGGGCTGACATATTATTATAAGCCTTATGGGCTTATAGAATCACCTGGAGGAATACAACAGGACATACACCCTATGAGTTGGTGTATGGGAAGTAGGTGCTTCTTCCCATAGAATTCCAGATCAAAACCTTCAGGACTGCAGTACAAGTTGGCATGAACTTGGATGAAGCCCAACAACAAAGACTCTTAAAGCTTAATGAGCTGGATGAAATCAGGCAGGAATCACTTTAAAGAACCACCCTCATTCAAGAGCAGAGAACAAAATGGCACGACAAGTATCTCAAAAAGAAAAATTTTCAATAAGGAGATTGGGCCCTGTTGTATGACAATAGATTCAAGAACTTCAAAGTTAAGTTAACTACTCGTTGGATGGGACCTTACGAAATTGACACTATCTATGATAATGGTTCAATCAGGATAAAGACAATTGATGAACAACAAACACCACTACTTGTGAATGGTCACCGGTTGCGAGTTTACAACAAACCCCTGTCAAAAGAATAATTCCTGACTTGTATACTACAGAATTCAGATATGAAGATGATCAGTAAGGAAGAAGACCCTCCTACTGATCCACATTGATTGATTGGTTTATTTGAAATTTCTGTACATAGGTGTGGATCGAGTTTTGTTAATAAGCTGAAGGTAACAAGAGATTTTTACCTCCTTTTGTTTTACTTTCGCAAATTTTTTTTGTAGGTAAATTTCTATAATTTATTTGATCTTTCACGAACTTGCTAAACATTAGTCTGTAGGCATCAACAATGTTTTTTCCTGCTTTGGTGCCAGAAATCCTGTTCTGGTCCGTTACCAGTCTGGTACCAGAGTCTGTCCTTATACAATAGTATCAAGACACATTACCTAATTGACAAAGCATGCTATGCATATTTCAAAATCTTATGAACAACTACCTAAGCTAGAACAAAGAAGCCAAATGCAGCATCAAATGGCATCCCTTGGGAAGTATTTTTATTTCTTTTGGTTCTGTTGCTAGCTAAAAGGAAGTATTTTTATTTCTTTTGGTTCCGTTGCTAGCTAAAAAGGAGTATTTTAATTTATTTTGGTTATGTTGCTTATCAACAAAATAAAAGAAAAGGGGACACAATCTGTATCTATGATTGCTCAAAAGAACCATAATCCACTTCAAAAACTAGAAGTTGCCTTTATCCAGTATTTCAACATGATTTAAAAGAAAAAATATATATTAGCCTACAAGTAACTATCTCACCCTAACCAGACTTCAATAATATTCATTGGATTATCTTACTAAAGAGTAACATATGAGTATATGAACTCTCTACCATGGGCACACTAGGAATTTTTTTATGGAAGAGGATGTATCAACACCCTAAGGAAACTTTAGGTCATTCTCTTATGGACAAATTCAAACAAAATTATACATCTGGATCACTCTAAATAAATAATGTGCATAAAAAGTTTATTTTTCCTTCAGACAAATATTTAAAATACATTCAAAAAAGACAATATACCTTCCAACCCAATACCATCCCATCCTGTAAAAAGGTTTTCAGACGAGCCTCCCTTGTCACCATGCAAAGCACTCTTTAATAAAAGCCAAAATAGGTGACTAAGGACAAGAAGCCTCTGATGGAAAAAGGGTTTAAGAGACTAACCCACCGGGATACTGAACATGTTTGTTGGCAGTGGGTACCGGTCTGTGGTATGACTAGGCAAACCCATCAGGGTATTGAACATGCCTGTTGGCAATGGGGCATTCTTCCTGGGGAAGGCATCTCTTACTAATTATCACAACTACCCCATCGGAGTACTGAACAGGCTTTTTGGCAGTGTGTTCTGGTTGAGAAATGTCTCATCTATACTTGTCTGATTGAAAAATTCACTTTTTTCATCTAAAAACAAAAAGAGCAAAGGTCACTATTGGCATTCATGAGATACAAACTCCAGATTAATAAGCAACATAATTACTTCAAGAAAATGTCCATTTGAGAATCACCCTAAGTCAACTTACCGGTTTGACATCTAAAGCCTACATTACCTAAGCATGAAACTTCTTAAGAGTGGAGCCCTAAATAGGGAGTCTAATCTACTCATACTATGAAATTTATCTATAACATCCAATGATAGTAAATCTTTGAAGCAAGTTAGGTGGGGTCTGTTCTTCTGGAAAACATATATATATTCCCATGTTTCACTGCTGAATGCTACCTTTGTCAATAAACCATCAAAATAAGGGCAATTTCACTTTTTAGGCATGATATCATATGATAGGTGATAACTGTACGTCTAAAATTTGATTGGTTTCTTTTGCTCTTATCATCTTTTCTCCATTATGATATAAAATGATGAATCTTCTTGCATACAAATATACAACATCCTTGGCATGGGGGAAGGTCAAAGAGCCCCTTCAGAACTCTTTTTCAGACTCACATGATCACCCTACACAACCAAATATAAAAGAAGATAAGCACAGAATAAAAGAAGTACAGGATATTCCCGTACCAAGATTTCAAGAAACTTCAGTCTAAAAGGATGAATTCTCATAATCTACAAGTAGTCGCACATGCTATGGGTATTGATCATACAAAGGTAAAAGCAAAGGTAACATGGTATTTATTTTCCTATGCTCATAAAACTACAATAGATCTTATGACCTTAGTATTAAAACCATGCACCTATCCCTGTTGTTGGGAAAAAACACCCCATGGACTAGCAAATAGAGTTCAGACTTTGCATGCAGATATGACCGAATAGAAATCACTTTCTACCTTCATCCCTAGATTTAAATCCCCTTTTCTTAGTCAATGCATGGAAAGATCAACCTACCTCGTTACCGGTGTTTGATGCTGTTCCTCCATTGTGCTTGATTCACTTGTTCGCTATGCTCCTTCCAAAGATGACCTGCATTCAAGACAAACAACAACTATGCATGCATGCTACTAATATACTAACGTGTTAGAAATCAAACATAAACTAATCAATATCATAAACAGTTAATGAATTGGGATGGGAAAAGCATTCTCTTTATTACTTAAAATGAGTCAACTTACAAAAAGTTGAGACCGACCACCGCTCCTTGAACCTGATCCTGGGCTCCTCTTCTTCGGTTCTTCAATTGCTTTGCTTTAAATCTCCTTTGGAATTAGGAAATGCTAAAGGGTTGGGAGAATGGAATACGTAAATGGGCAGAGTTTCTTTGCTATATTTTTCCTTTTTCCAAATGGTACCCCTAACCCTTATTTTATAGGCTAGAAGGAGCTAGGTATTTGGATGAACCCTCGACCATGCATGGCCGGGAGTTTCAATTAACTCACCCATAGCTTTTTGTTTCGTCGGAAACTTTCCTTTTTCTATGCTTTAGTAGGTACACACGTGCTGTTTTGAGCCAGCCAGCATGTACACGCGTGTAGTAATGGGTTAGGGAGCGTGGGCCTTTACACAAGAGGATTTTCAAAGAGTTTTTCAACAGTGTTTTTGGCAAAGAAAGGATATGAGTTAGCCTGATGCCAGGTAAGCATGTGTGGTGCAATTCAAGGTTATAACAGATGCCCCCTAATGTGTGAGGTCAGAAGAGCATATGATAGCTGAAATACATTACCAATCTTTACTGATGTGCCGAACGATTGAGCCCAAGGATCAGGAACCAGGAGGTGTCGTCTGCAAAATAACAAATGTCTCACTGAGGCGGGCATACCCATACTCGATATAAAAATAGAACCATGTCTACCAATCAAATACACTGTAGATCCATGTCAAATAACTATAAAGAGTAGCCGCATATAATACACAGCAGAGCTACATCTTGAAATCAAAAAGATATACATATAGAGTATCCATCTTCCAGAAGCTGATTCGGCCTGATGGCTAGAGATGATATCTTCAGAGCTCGAGAAACAACTTCAAAATCTTCCAAAACTCGGGTAGGAGTGTAATATGAGTGTACGACTGCACTACCTAGAGGTCTTCGACGACTTGTCTATCATGGACTTAATAATCTTGATGATCGGACTGAAGGCTTCAGTGATTTCAAACAAGGATTTGATTGGACGTTCAGGATGGTCAGGTATGCGGACAAGAGACATATTGCAAAGGGGCCGACTCAGGCTTAGTGACAAAATTCCCTTGGACAATAGCATGAAAAGTGATGAGACTCAGGCAACATATATGTTAATCATAAGTCTACGAAGCAAGAGGCAACGCAAACTCTCCATATGTTTGGAAGAATAACCAAACGGTGGAGGACACAACTCTATATAGTGAGAAAATATTCCTAAGGTCGTACTACATCCCATAGTCTAATGAACAAACAGATAGATGTGCTTTATCCAAGGGTGACTCATTATGCTGCCAATAAAGAAAATACTTTTCCCTTCCTCTTTTTGGTGTATATTTGATTTTTTTGTTCTTTTCGATAATTTTGGACAAAGAATAAAGGAATATTACGTTACAATGGAGGAATGATTATTAAAAACATACAAGCTCAAGGCACAAGGACAAGAATGATGTTGTAGTAAAATGATACTCGGGAAAAATCCTCTCGCGGACAAAGGTGTTAAAACGCAGAAGCAAACTGTCACAAGGCTGATGGATAAGGTATGCAAATGCAGTTGATAAAACACACAATGGTAACGTCCTTTGATGTAAGTTTAATGAGCCCAGAGAAGGTAAGCTCGGTGGTTTTTCATATTTAGAGAGTTTGAAAAAACATAAAAGGAGACTCCATTGGGGTACATTTTTCTAAGATAGTCTAGTCGGTTCAAAAAAGGGTAAACTAGCACCGATTAGACGTCAATTCATAACCATTTTAATGAGTGTGACAAGGACAAGATCACTCGGCCATTTTTTCACTTTTAAGGAGTCTGAAAAAATCTTAACTATGGACTCCATCAGGAATATTCTTTTGTACCAATTTAACAAGTGTGAAAGAATAAGGTCACTCGACGATCTTTTCAATTTTAGGCAGTCTGAAAAGAGCTTAACTATGGACTCTATGGGGGTTTCTTTTTCGTAAGATTAGTCCCTCAGGCCTGAAAAAGGGATAAAATTATACCTGAGAGTACTCTTCTAAAGAACGAAAGTTCCATAGAGTATAACTTTGTTCGTATAGTTGACCGTCCGGACCGAAAAAGGGGTAAAATACCGCCGGACAGACGTGACTTCAAATTTCAGTTTAACGAGCGTGAAAGGCCACAAGATTGCTCAACAATGTTTTCATGTTTAGAGGGTCTGAAAAGGGCTTAAAAGGAGACTCATTATTTTTGGGAGTCCTGAGGGTGAGACAAAGAGCGAAGGAGAATCATGCAAATGAGGCTCAAACTCATATTCAGGAAAGACTATATGGACTCCCAAGCCTACAGTGTTTTTAGAAACAACATGGACACCATAATGCAACCAGGACCTACCTAGGGCATCCATGTTCTGGTAAGATCTACCACCAAGTTGTGACACTTCTAAAGCAGATATGATGGTTCCTTGTCACAACCTGATGGGATCGATCCTATAGCAGAGGAAAAAGACAACGAGACGCAAAAGTCGAGGTAGTAACCTAACCTATATGCTCAAGTTAATTCTTGGAAAAAAATTTATGGACCGTCAAAATTTTCTCAAAACTCAAAAAAAAATGTCCCCATACCCGATCAAATCCCTCCCATATAACCCCTGAATCACTCTAAATGGTTTTTGGTATAAAGAAACTGATAAGGGAGGCCAAAAAAGTGATAAAAGAGGCCAAAAAGTCTATAAATAGAAGCTAGCAGCTCATTATCACCATTGCTGATTTGGAAATTGACTCTGGAGCCAAAAGACCCCCTTTGCTAAAAACAGTTATTCCGGGAGCTACAGTGGACGAAACAAACTTCTGCTTGGACCAAGTAAGTACAAACTCCCTTATTTAGCTATTCAATTCTTCAATTTTGTCTTTAATTTTTTTTTTTGGGTGGGCGTCAACCTTAAAAGGGTTGGCCCTAGGTACACGCGGGCTGTCTCTAGACAGACCGCGTGTACATTTGAGAAAAGTAATGTCTTCCCATGTGTACATGCGACTGTCACCTCTACAGTGCACATGTACCCCTCTTTTGTAGTAAAAAGAAAACCAAAAGAATTAATGACCCTCCTTTACCTTGTTGTGTTGGCAGGATGTATGTCCAATGGAGGGAAAGGGAGCATGAAGCAATCGGCGAGTTGGTTGTAGCAGATCCAAATGTTGTGGCTGTGTTGATGCAATGAGGTTTACTGAAGTTCTTTCTATGTCCATTTATGCATGCAAAACCAAGGCTACTGAATGCCTTGATTGACTACTGACACCTTGATGCAGAGGCCTTTATGCTAGAGGGGCAATCACTGGTGCCCACCACTGAGGATATCTATTTTCTGACTGGCCTCTCAAGGAGAGGGGAACCAATAAACTTTAGGACATTTCCTATGGGACCAGGTAAGATATCAGAACTGATAGCCGAGCACTGTGAGGCTGGGACTGACCATGTGGGATCCCAGGTACCCATCAGTAAGATCACTAACCTATCACGGCAGGAAATATTGTTACTGATTGGGCGGATTACCAGCTCAACAACCTTGCATTAGGCGTCTCACGCATAGATGAATTGTGCTATCAAGTGCTTGAATGCACAGATTTTTGACTGGAGTACCACACTGCTCAAGTGCATGAAGTGGCAATTGACAGATTGCCGACAGCGGACACAGAGGAATTTCGGGTTCGGGACCATCTTGTGTTCATTCTTTTTTGAGAGAGTTTCGAGTTTTAGTCCTTGGGTTGTATTACAAGGACATTAGGCCTCTTTCCCTGCAGTGTGTAGATGGGCAGTATTACTGCCGCGACAGGGTGGTGGAAGGACCATTGAGTCCTTCGACGATGATTTATTTGCGTGGTTGTCACGGCAGATCCCTGTGATTGAGGACTACCCATATGCAGGGATAGATTTTTCTAGAGATCCTGAGATACCCGTGCCTCCTGGTGAGGAGCAAGGGGAGATGGGTAAGTCTCCACCTTTGTAGTTTTTTTTTTGCATATGTAATTTTTATGTCATTTTTTTTATATATATCATTTTTTTGTATGCCAGAGTATTTGAAGGGTATACGTTTGTTGCATGCAGATGTGGGACCCGTGCGACCTGTCGATTATACATTGAACAAGCATCGTCCATGGCCAGAATCCGCAACTGCCACCGCTGGGGGAGCAGTAGTAGCAGGGAACCTCCCAGCTGAGGAGGCTAAGAGGGTCCTTAGACAAGTTGAGCGAAACTTCACTGCACTCACTTGCACCGTCCCGATGGCAGAGATAGAGGACCTGACACCATCCATGCAGCCTCATGTAGTGGGGGCACCTCAGACATGGGTTCCATTTTTTAGGCGTTTAGCCCATGCTGTGGATGATTATAATAGGGCCCATAGGCCCTTAACCTATTTATACTTTTTATGTGCCACAAGTACCTACTTGTATATATTTTTTGAGGGCATAAGCCCCATGGCTCGTTATTATTCCCATTTTTTAGGCGCTTGCGTCCATCTATGTACTCTGGTTATTTTATGATGTTATATATGGTATTTATCTTTTGTGTCTTATGGATCATGTGTGCAAAAATGTATTTACATGCTTATGTCAATGTTCTTTCATATGTGTGCAAGATGCCAATCTAAAATTTGATTAGCTAGAGTATCTATAATTTGGTTTAATCTCCTAGGAACATGAAAATATGTAATATAATCAAAGTTTCATTCTAAGAGACATGCCCTAAGGAATCGTCGGTGTAAGGTTGGATCATGAACCCGGTATATTATGTTTAGCTAAGGCACAACCAGTTGAGAGTCGAGATAGACCTGAAGATGAGAGATACCCAATGACAAGGCGTCACGAAGCAACTCAATAATTGCATTATACTCGGCGACATTATTTGTGGTGTCACCTAAGCATATACCTCCGGAAGATAATAACTGGCCCTGGGGTGTAAAGATTACCCAAGCTGCAGAGGCAAGCCTCCGAGTGTGCCGACTAGCACCATCTGCATACCCAACAAACACCTCAGAATCACTTGACATCTGCCATATTGATGAAACATAACATCAATGACACATCCATAACACTTTAAAAAGAAACTAAAAAGTAATAGTACAAAGACTATACATATGTTACAAAAAGTTACCCACAGTGAGCTGCCTATGAGTAATACTTCTTGAGGTAGAGCCCATTTCTAGGCTTCGCCAAAGCATTCCCTTCAAAGTCAACCAAACGATAAGCGCCCTTTTTTAATACCTCTTTCATGATGAAGGGTTCGAACCACATGGGTTTGAATTTTCCTGCCCCCAGGGGGTCCTTGTCTTGGTCATAGACCAGGACAAGGTCGCCTTCAGAGAAAATCCTAGGATGAATGGACCTATCATATTGACACTTGGCCTTATGTTTGTGAGCCTCATTGGCCAGGGCCGCATCACGACGCTGCTCATTGAGTTGCCCAAGGTGTACTAACCATTCTTCAAGTGGAGAAGTGTCTGGCAATAATTGTACTACCAACTTCAGAGATGGGATCTGACATTCGATGGGCAAGACTGCCTCCAACCCGTAAATGAGTTGAAAAGGTGAGAAACTAGTTGCAGTCTTAACAGATGTTCTTTAAGCCCATAATGTCGAGTAAAACATCAAATGCCAATTTGACTTGGTTGAGTTGATAGTTCGCTATAGAATAGTCTTAAGAGTTTTGTTTACAGCTTCTACCTGCCCATTGGCTTGGGGGTAGTAAGGTGATGAATGTTCTTGCCGTAACCCAAGCATTGATGTTAATTCGTTCATCATTTGGTTCTGAAAGTGACTTTCATGGTCAGGGAAAATCTCTCGCGGGATGCCTAACCTTTCTATGATCTGATTGAATAAGAAGAGAGCTGCAGTCTCTCCATCATCTGTAAACATTGGCATAGCTTTGACCCACTTAGTGAAGTAGTCGACAACTACAATGATATAGCAG
This sequence comes from Picea glauca, assembly GCA_000966675.3. Classification (NCBI taxonomy): domain Eukaryota; kingdom Viridiplantae; phylum Streptophyta; class Pinopsida; order Pinales; family Pinaceae; genus Picea; species Picea glauca. Next base: position 40,264 of record JZKD02S0314943.1, read on the forward strand.
TGCCCCCTTGCTGACGAGGGGTTGCAAGTAGTGTAATCAATCCCCCACTTGGTGAAGGGACCAACTGTGATGATAGGAAACATAGGAGCGGGATGTGTCCTCATCTTCCGAGAGAAGATTTGGCACATATGGCATTTCTTGACCGATTCAATACAATCTTTGATAAGTGTTGTCCAGAAGTAACCTGCTTGTAGAATTTTTTGGGCTATTGCCAACCCAGACAAATGACCGCCACAAGCTCTGGTATGGCAATCGTTGAGCACGATGACTTCCTCCTCATGTGTGAGACATCGACGCAAGATGCAGTCTACACCTCTCCGATACAACGTATCATCGAGTATGAGATAATTCTTAGCCTGATGGCGTATACGTCGATGCTCGTCATGAGAAGCAGAAGTGGGGCACTTCAAAGTCTAGAGATAAATAAGTATATCTCTTTACCAGGGATCTGAAGATGTGATCAAAAACATATCTCCCTGGATAGGCGATTCTTCAGGCACAACGTCACCTGACTCAACTGGAAGTTCCGAAATAAGTTCTGCAAAGACCAAAGACTTTTTGGACTTCGCTGAAACGAAATCTAAGTCAAATTCCTGGAGGATTACTATCCATCTACTGATTTTTCCGCCTATAACCTGTCGTGTCAACATGTACTGGAATGGATTCACGATAGCAATGACGGTGGTCTTGCGAAATAGAACATAATGTTGGAACCGTTGGACAGCATGAACTGCTGCCAATGCAAGTTTTTCTATATGAGAATAATTGAGTTTCGGTCCTACGAGGCCTCGGCTCAGGTAATAGATAATGTATTCTGAAAACAAATCATCTTCCTAAAATAAAACCATGCCAATGGTAGACTCTGTGGCAGCCAGATATAATAAGAAATATTTGTTATAGTTAGGTGGTCGTAGTAGAGGTGCAGTTGTGAAGGCATGTTTTAATGCGTCGAAAGAGCATTGAGCAGCTTCGTCCCAGAGAAAAGGAATATATTTCTTCAATAAACGCATAAAACCCTTGGTGATTTCGGCATAGTTGGCGATGAAGCGTCGTAAAAAGTTCGCCTTACCTTGTAGACTCTGAAGTTGTAAAATTGTGTGTGGGGGGGGCAACTGGATTATTGCCTCCACCTTGAGAGGATCGACCATGATCCCTATTGTTGATACGATGAAACCTAACAAACATCCGGACGTTACGCAGAAGTTTCACTTGTTTGGATTCAAGCGAATCCTAAAGTAGTGACAACATTCGAAGATTAGTCCAAGGTGCGTGGGATGATCCATTCTCTTACGAGATCGTAATGCTAAATCATCTAGGTAGGCCTCGACTATATGCTTGATATCATGAAAGGAAAAAGACATGGCCCGCTGGAATGTGGCTCCAACATTTTTAAGACCAAAAGGCATTTTACGATATGCGAATGTACCCCATGGAAAAATGAATGCCATTTTATGTTGGTCTTCAGGTTTGATTTGGATTTGATTATACCCTGAAAAACCATCCATGAAATAAAAGGCTTCACAACCAGCACATTCATCAATGATCTGATCCATGTAGATTTGAATCTCTTCGAGGGAGCAATCTGCTCCGATGAAGATGTTTTCCACGATGCCAGGGTTTTGAGAGATGTTGATTGGTATAGTTTCAGTGATAGTCACCATATTGACCTCAGCATAAATTTCATGTGTAGCTAAGAGATTAATAGGACATGAATGACCTCCCGTCATGGTCATGGTGAATTATCCTGCTTCGATTCGGCTTAACTCTGGGAGAAAATATGATATGTGATGAAGATCTTCCCAAGGCTTGTCCGGACTAGTCATTTCTTCAATTACTGCTTCATCAGAAGGCAAGACTAAGTCTAACGAATTGACGTTAGCGAGAGAACCCTGAGCCCAAATAGGCTCTAGAAGTGCATCTAACTCTTGTGCAGGAGTCAGATCAGGGTTAGTTGAATCTTTCTAGACTAGAGAGTATGCTACTTTAGCAGCTGACAAGGGCATGGACATAACGGGGTGCCCTGTCTCATCCATCATGGCTGATGGGGAAGGAAGAATCCATGGATCCTTGAAGTAAGTCGTGCGGAATGACAAAACTTGAAAAATCTCAACCTTATGGTGATTAGATATAAATTTGATATCGCCTTGAGGAGGTGTATAATCGAATGTACCCATCAAAGATGGGCACAAACCAACTCCTACGTTGATGATACTTGGTTGAGGATTATCAATCAGCGGAACTGTAGATGCCCCCAAAGCTGGGTCAGGTCTGGAGAAAGACAATTGATCGATGGTCACTATCCGTCCCTCGTGTGGAAACAACAAGACCCGAAAAACTGTAGCAACCACAGCTTGCATAGCATAAGTCCAACCATCCTAACAAGAGGTTATAGTCGAGGAGAGCATCGACTACCTCTACTTCGACAAACACGGTCTTCCCTCCTAACTGAACGGGGAAAGAAGGAACAATGCCATGTGGTCGAAAAGAACGACTTTCGAAAGTAGTGAGGAGAGTAGGTGATGGAGACAAAACGGGCTGGCCAATGGCCTTTCAACATGCCAAGGACATAACGCATGTCGAGGCGCCCTCGTCGACCACCGTGCAGAAGATATTTCATGGAAAAAAAATTGTGGGGTAAGCCACTACTATCTGAAATGCTACATGATAAGGCAGACAAGGTTTTAAGTCGGTTGTATCTAACATGATGGTACCCGGATTACAAGTCTCAATAGAGACTAAAGCGGTTAACAAAGACTTCCTCTGAGCAGGGAAACTTTGGAGGACCTCCAAAGCAGACATCGCACAAGGGGTTTGTGATAAATCTTCCACCACAGAGTAGTTCTAGGTGGTCCTTGCATTTGGGTTATGAGAAGCCTTTTTAAATGCACCTTTTGGAATGCGTGTTGTTGTTTCTCCCAACATTTTCTCAATCTGTAGAGGAAGAGATGGGAGGTCAGCTTCTTTGCCCTTCTCAGAAGCTCTTGGTTTACTATAATCGTGCACTCTAGTTGATATGAAAGCATCACCCCTAACCATATATACGTTCGTGGAAGAGGGGTTGTTCGGAGGTGGGCAGTTTTCTTGGCTGCCCCCTTCTATGCTTGCAGAGGCTTGAGTTAGATTTTACCCATGTTGAAAGGGATTAGTCAACACTGCTTGTTGTTGCTGTGTGACAAAATTTTGGGCCTCTACAAGTCGAGGACATAGATGGGTTGGGTGGTCCTCTGCGCATAGATTGCATGGATACCTTGCCTTCCGTTTGTCAGTGTTGTCCCCACCAGCATTATCGTTGGGTTTTTTATCCCCCTTACCCTTATTTCGTTGTTTTTTCTTCCCTTCAAGCTGTTGGGTTGCCTTTGGGTTAGTCGATTGCACTGTGTGTACTTCCGACGTTTGGGTAGGGGGAGCAGCCAAAGCAATAGTTTGGTTGGCCGCTATGTGTTGTATGGATAACTGTTGCAACTACTTTTTCAATTGCTCAACAGGTTTAGTTTGTGCTGAACCTACGATACCATCGGCATGTGGTCCATCACTCTGTCTAGTTTTATCCAGTATTGAACGTGGTGCATCTGGCAAGATGTTGTATAATAAACCGGACTGAGAATATATGAGCTCAAAATCTTGAGCCCGCATGATGGCATCTTCTTCGGAGAAACTTTGAATGTCGTGACGTCTTTGGATAACTGTGGGACCAAAGACTTAAGGAACCACTCAAGCATGAATGCTGGTGGGACTGGTACTTTGATTAAACTCTTCCAGCGTCTCCATTCTCGGATGTGATCAGAGATATGGTCCACTGTTTTCTGTTCGAAATTAGCGAGCATCTCTATGCCAGCGTCGTATCTCATAGGTAACTGGAAATGGTTAAGGAAATCCATCGCCAGTTCGTCGAAAGAAGAGTATCTTGAGCGATCGAGCTCAATGTACCATTTCGCGGCACTCCCAATGAGAGTACGTTGAAACAATCGCCACTGTACGGAGTCATCCTTCAATGAGTTAGATGAGCACCATAGATGGAAGGTAGTCACATGATCTCCTGGATCTTCATTAGGCTTGGCTTCGAACTTTGGAATGTCCGAAGGCAACTTCGTCGGCATAGGAGGCCAATGCAGATCATGACAAATGGGGTCATTCAACAACCTTGTCAAATATGGCAAGCGTAAAGTCGCCAGGAATGGTAATTTGGGTTGTTGCTGATAACCAGGGAAAAAGGGTCCTAGAGTTTGACTGGCACCAGGTTGCTAGGAAACGTTTGGCTGTTGGCTCGGGTTCTGGTAGAATCCTATTGGCATGGGTTCTGGTAGAAACCATGGCCCTAGCCAGCGTAAGGATTTTTCATATGTGGAGACATCATCGGCTGATTTCCCAAATAGGAAATAGATGGTTGGGCATGCATTGTATTCGAAGGACTTTGGGAAGGATTACCCCATGCCGGTCCCATGGGGATAGGCATAGTAGTTTGTATGGGGTTCCATTGATTGTGGAAAGAATTTCCTCAGATCGACATTCTGGAGGAGGGAAAGGATCCTTGACCTGAATTCTAAGGTCCTGTTATGTTTTCCCCCTGTGCAGGAATAATACTCTGAATAGGAGTGGATTGTCCAAAAATGGGGTTTCCCCCAGTCAGGAAAGCAGCCAACGATAATGTGTTGTTACCAAATGTTTCTTTCCAAGAAAACAGTGTCGAACCTACCGGCGTACTATGCGCAGGTGGTCCTTGACTCCCCACTCCAAATAAACTATTGGGTGTAGGTTGCTCGACAGATTGATGATGCGAGCCACCGAGTGAAGGGGACGAAGGAGGGATATGACCTCCTCCATAAGGAAAAGCGTTAAAAGGGACATGAGTGCCCCCTAAGTGACCTTGCAAAGGAGTGATAGAGCTCCCTGCTCACACTAGGTGTAAAAGGGGTTGTGGCCGCCGCCAAAGACAGATTCGGACCACTGTGTGAAGTAGTTGCAGTTGAGACCATGGTGGCTCGGACCGACGATGATGGGTTAGGAGGTGTAAGCTCTCCTGTGGTGACAACCGTGGTGGGAATCAAAGAATTCCCAGAAGAAGTAACAACATTTGTTTCCATTGCTGTGTGTGACACTGTCTGGCGGTTGTGAAAAATTGGTATAATAAAAGGTGCCAAGAAATCAGTGGTTAGGGTTTCAACCAAGCCAAGAGCGGTTGCTTCAAGGTCCAAAATGGTTGATTCCTCCTGGTGTTGTTTGGGCATAATAGGTTGTGACCCGGTCGCTTCAAAAGACCCTTGTTGGTCTAGCTTCCGCCTTAAAGGTGGCGGGGGTGGCTCTAGTGTAACCGGCGGTAGGCCAAGAAGCCTTTGTGACTGACGGAGCTCGGGATCCTCCACTGTGTTAGAATATCCAAGACACTCTAAGGTATTCTAAACGCACAAAAGTAACACACACTAAGAAAAAATTCCCTAGAAGATAAGACAAGCAAACACTAAGTTAATTGGAAGAACAATTACAACAGCCAACACTAGAGCAACTTACCGGTGCAAGTGCAACTCGAACACGGAAGCACCCTTTGGGTATACTCTTCAAAGCATGGCCTGATGTCTATCCTAGGTACCGTGGTATACCCCCGTAGTCACCTGTGTATGTCCCTATCAAATATTGGCAACTAGGTTGCTAGCACGTGAACAGTCACCAGGCGGGTACAGTCGAAAGTCGGGTAGACCACAATGAGCAGGGTATCGAGCCCGAAACCTGTCAAGGGTATCAAGAGAAAATGGTATGGAAGACAACTAAGGACCTCGAATGGATTCAAGACCCACGAAGCCCCGTGGCAAATGCAAACGACATAATCCAAAAACAAACCCTCTATATGTGTTCTCCACTACGATTGGTCCGGCTTTGGAGGGGTTATCTCTGCTACCTTTCCTCACGTGACCTTGTGTTTATCCCCTGTGTTAGAGGGGGGTCCCAGATAACTTCTACAAAACTGGACTTAGACACTCCCTATCTCAGACTCCAATGTTTGATTTTAAATGGCCTTGAAGAGTTTCTTCTCCAACCTAATCCAAGGCCCTAGTCCTGAACTAGTTTGTGAACCCTACAAACATAAAAGTCTAGTAGATTTTAAATTTAGCGTTACTTTTATAGATTTGTCTTACGTCAAGGGGTATGGGGGTGAAACTTATGATGTGTAACAGACGAAATAAAAAATGAATAAAAAAGATGGAAACAAAACTTTTACTGAATGCAAAATTTCAACAACTTTTCAAAAGCAAGATTTTTTAAACTTTTCTAAGATTTTGGACAACAAACTCAAAGGAATTTCACTCGACTACAAGCTACTTATGATCTAAGTGAACTGCAAAAACTTATGAAATAAAAGACTTTTCCCTAGCTAATGATACAGAAACACACTCTTCAACCAAAGAAGAAAATGAAAAGAGAATATTTTTTTTATTTAATTGCTAGTTAAAGCAAGAAAGGGAAAATACCGAAAAGAAAAAAACCAAGGAAAAATAATTTTGGCTTAAAGCGCAGATCACAAAAAATCAGTTTAAAAAATCACACAATAGCAATTGTAAAAAAAACGACTCTCACACTTGTCTAAAAACCGTAAAAAAATAAATTTATATTTTTTCTGACAACGTTTTAAATGAGAAAAAGCAAGCTAAGGGTAGAAATAATCCTAAGATACTGACTGTTCAAATAGATATTCAAACACCTGAGAGGAATACTTCTAATCAAAGGAGAGGATGACTACCTCACCCTGAACAAAAAGTAGCCTGTACAAGCACGCGACTGTCACTCAAATAGCACGAGTGTGAACATGTGCTGAACAACAACAGAGGGCTTGTACATGCGGGCTGACCTTGTACAGGCCGCGTGTATATCTAAACTCGAAGAAAAAATAAGAAAACAGACAGAACAGACCAAGAAGAGACTTAGAGACCTCTGGTATTGATAACCAGGATCCCTTGAAGGCTTGGATACTCTTTCTAATAGAAAAACAAATAATGCAAGGAAAAATAATAAGGAAAAACAATCTGAGATAGGACTGTTAACAAACAAGACTCAGACAAAATTTCAGAAAACCCCCTGAGAATGTGTGATGCTAACAGGGAAGAGGAGGACTACCTCTGAGGTTCTCTGAACTCCTACACACTACTACTACCTCTACAGCTAGTGTTCACATGCCGGCTGAAAGAAGATAGGGTGCGGGTACACGTGTGCAGGCCTTGTGTAGGCCGCGTGTACCTCTGTGGGTCCCGAAAAACATAGCCAAGAAAAAGTCAAGGAAAGATGTTATGGAAAACAAGACTCCCTGCTAGCTCAGACTTTATAGAAACAAAAAGAAAAGACAAGAAAGAAAAACTAGTCTTTAAACTACCCAAAAACTAAATAAAATTCCAAGAACCTTAAAGAGTTATTTCCCCAGTACGGTCGCCAATTCTGTTGTTGGGAAAAAACACCCTACAGACTAGCAAATAGAGTTCAGACTTTGCATGCAAATATGACCGAATAGAAATCACTTTCTACCTTCATCCCTAGATTTAAATCCCCTTTTCTTAGTCAATGCATGGAAAGATCAACCTACCTCGTTACCGGCATTTGATGTCGATCCTCCGTTGTGCTTGATTCACTTGTTCGCTATGCTCCGTCCAAAGCTGACCTGCATTCAAGACAAGAAATAGCTATGCATGCATGCTACTAATATACTAAAGGGTTGGAAATCAAACATAAACTAATCAATATCATAAACATTTCATGAATTGGGATGGGAAAAGCATTCTCTTTATTACTTAAAATGAGTCAACTTACAAAAAGTTGAGACCGGCCACTGCTCCTTGAACCTGATCCTGGGCTCCTCTTCTTCTGTCCTTCAACTACTTTGCTTTAAATCTCTTTTGGCATTAGGAAAGGCTAAAGGGTTGGGACAATGGAATACGTAAATGGGTAGAGTTTCTTTGCTATATTTTTTCTTTTTCCAAATGGTGCCCCTACCCCTTCTTTTATAGGCTAGAAGGAGCTAGGTATTTGGATGAACCCTCGACCATGCATGGTCGGGAGTTTCAGTTAAATCACCCATATCTTTTTGTTCCATCGACAACTTTCCTTTTTTCGTGCTTTAGTAGGTACACGCGTGCTGCTTTGAGCCAGCCAGCGTGTACACGCATGCAGTAATGGGTTAGGGTGCGTGGGCCTTTAGACAAGAGGATTTTCAAAGAGTTGTTCAGCAGTGTTTTTGGAAAAGAAAGGATATGAGTTGGCCTGATGCCAGGTAAGCATGTGTGGTGCAATTTAGGGTTATAACAATCCCTCATACCCATATGCCTAAACTTAATCAATCCTCTCATAGCACTCGAACATGGTTAAGGGCAAAATCACATCAAAATATGAAGCATGTCTAGTAATGATAAGCCACAAATGTATTTTGTCCTTAAGCAATTCACAAACTTATCTTGTGTCATGAACCATGATCCAACATCAAATTCACCACTCGGAAGTCCAATCACCTATCCCAAAATGATGCTTTGATACCCAACGTCTTGTCCTCATCATTACAATAACGGGTAGAAATGAAATGACTTATCTGGGTGGCGAAGCCATCCAGATAAGCCTCACTTGGTCATAAATTTTCCTTGTGGCATCCTTAATTAAACTTACCATTCACATTATCAACACCATCACCATATTCCCCTTGTCATTAGCTTTCTCTAGTCCCAAGCCTACTCCTCTCCAGTACCAAACCCTTACCCTCATCAATTGACTAAACCTTGGTACTACAGCCTGATCCTTTCCTCACAACTTATAACGATGGTTGTTAGTAGACATGAATCGGTCTTCCAAATTTATAGAGAAATCGAGGAGTTCCAATTATGTCGAGAAAAATATGCTAGATCAGGATGGATGCCATTTCTAGAAAAATTCACAGGTTGGCACAAGAAGATATCTCACGAATTTATTTAGGGTTACGATGGAGATATTGTGCATATAGGCAATCTACAACTGAAAATCAATGAAGAAACCTTAAGGGATGTCATGGGATTACCTAACAGAGGATCCAAATACTTCAAAGGTGTAGGAATCAACAAGGAAATGTGCCAATGATTTTTGAAAGAAGACCATCAACACCCTGACTAGAAAAAGGGGATCCCTAGGAACTATATCAAGGAAGAGTATCATCCAATGATTACTAGTCTTCAATGATTCATCACTTGTGAGGGAAGGTATGTTGTGACCTTCAGATATCATCTTAGGCTTCTATTACACATTGAAGGAGGGCCTGGAATTGATTTCCCATATTTTCTATGGATGAGTTTGAACAAAATGGTAAGAGGTGTTAAATCCCTATCCAAAACTAAGAAGACTAGCATTTACCATCAAGGTCTCACTAAAATGTTAGTTTTACATGAACTTAGGATGCAGAGGATTAGTTGGAAAACCCTTATCACTCAACACCTTCCCACATAAAACAACCCTATGGAGGAAGCCCAACATGCTCAAAAGAAAAATAAGGAACCTCAAAAGAAAAAGAGCAAGAAGGATAAGACAACTCCATCATCATCTAGGGCAGTGAGATAACACGAAAAAGCTAGTACACAAGCAGGGTCCTCTTCCAGAGTCATTAAGACTTTTAAAAGTCCCGGATCAAAAGGTAAAACCAAATTAATAGAGGAGACTTCAACAATGGCATTTGAGGAAAAGGGCCATCAGACAAAAATGATGAAGAAAGTGTTATCGGACTAATCGGTAGGTGCGGACACTAACTGATCTCCCTAAATCCACCTAGATCTAGAACAAAACACACCAGAACATGACACTTTCCTTAAGTTTTAGATATTGAATTTACTAACTAAAGAGGGATGAGTGACATATTGTTTAAATGTCGCTTCCTCTCGCCATCACCATCCTAGCTCCGTTCCAACGCTCATACAATGATGAACCTACAAAAGAACACAACCAACCAAAGTGATAGTAATAGCATAAACTCAATATAAACCTATGTATGTGATCAAGGTATCATACAATAAAACACAACAAGATTTATAGGAAAGAATCATATTACTGTATCATATTAAATGTGAAAGAGAGATTACAACCGTGGCCTTGATGTCGTAAGGTCCCTTCCAACTATCCTTCGTTCCCCTCACACTTCTTGCTCCAAGGATTCTGAGACCATGGATCTGATAGCTACTCATAGTCTATCTTAACAAAGCAAATCTCAAATCCACTCCAACCAAGATAATAATTCCAAGCCACATCCAACTTAGCCAAATCCAAGATCCAAAGCTAACTTTCTCCATGAGAGATCCTCTCCTTTTATAAGCTAAAGAGGATAAGGTGAGGAGGTTAGGATGATCCCACTAAATCATGAAAGCAAGTAAGATCCAAACCATTCGGATGCCACCTCACCATGGAAGTTTCTCCTTCTAGAAGATTCAAGAAAACGCTCATTTTTCCCATATGTAAGCATTCTCGCACCCTGCCTATAGAGTAGCCTACGAATAGTTTGCACCCTCAGTGTGGAAATCCTGTGAGAATCGGGCATTCTCGTACCCTAATACATAGGCAGCCTGCAAACTTCCTTTTTAATAAGGTTTTTACATAGGATAATGCAACTTCTTTTCTCAGGAAAAGTTCTTCTCTCTTCTTTCTTCAGGAACTCAGGCCACTAACCCCTCTGAAGGAAACAGATAGGCTTACATCATTAACGCTCATAGGGATGACAAAAATAATGTGTAACAGAGAGACTCCCAAAGTATGAAGTTAGAACAGAGTGATAGCTGAAATACTTTGTCGAGTGTGTGTAGGGAACAAGGAACAGACGATCGAAAAACTGCCAACAAACAAGGAAATACAGTACAATAATATATCATCACTGAGGTAGGCATTCCCATACTCAGAATACAAATGACTCGAAGCATAAATTCCGACATGCAAAGATCCATGTCAAGTAAGACAAGTCATGGACACCAAACATACACTGTGGATCCATGCCAATATGACTCAAATCTGAACATAGCCACCAAAAATACACTGTGGATGTATGTGTTAAATACTCAAATTTGAACATAGCCATGAGACATACAATGTGGATCTATGTAATAGTACAAACTGAATATACTCCAACGCAACCTGGATCTGTCAGAAAAATATCCAGGGTCTTCATCTCCACCACTCTATAATACGAATCTAACCATGTGAATACATGTTCTGAAGTCAAACATGGTAGAAACTACTTGATTACCAGTCATTAGTGTATACCGTTAACAAGTGCGAGGGAAATCACCATTAATGTCAATGACTCCCAAGGTACCTAAGTACAATCCGAACGAATGTGAATAAATGAGATGAAGTCGAACACTCGACGGAATCTCTCGATCAGGGACCAATGATGTGAATCCACTTTCGAAAGCGAGGAAACCTGCCATTGAGGCATGCAAGTTCCAAGGTACCAATTAGTTTCTAAGTCTAATTCCTGGATAATGAGTTGAAGTTGACAGAAAAAGACTCATCATAGGAGGGCCTTAATGTATCCCCCATCAATGACACGAAACAAGTAACAAGATTTGATGTAGATCAAAGTAACAAGTGATTCAGGACTGACTCAGGGATGGCTGACGCAATAGAAGGCTTAAAGACTACAAAAATGGTTGACGCAATAGAAGGCTTTTCGGGTTGAACTTCTCTTTGAACATATTGACGACACGACAACTGTCTTAGAAAACACTAAATCAACAACAGGGATCACAGACCAATTTGTAATCTTATAAAAGAGTATGATCAAGAGACAAGTGGATTTTACAACCTATACACAAGGCAAGTGAAAGGGTGTCATGTTCAAAAAGTGACTCTTCTACAAAATACAAGTTTAGATACATTTCTTTCCCAATTTTTCCCCCACCATTTCTGGTAAGTACCTCTTTATTTTTACACAAGCTTGAGGAGGATAACATATGCTTGTCAATTTAAGCTCATCCTTTGGATGAGTCCCTCGGAGTATGTTTAACGAACTCTAGGAAGGAGTGGTTCGATCCCATTATGGGTCTTTCGATGTTTGTTTAACGAGTCCAAAGATAGAAAACTAGAAGGTTTTTCGTGATTATAGAGTCTGGAAAAACACTTAAAAGAGAACTCTCTCAGTTCCTTTTTTGTAAAGTAGTCTGATGAGACCAAAAAAGAGATAAACTATCACTCAACAGACGTTTTCTTCAAATACTTTAACGAGCATAAAAATAACAAGATCGCTCAAAAATATTTTCATGTTTAGAGAGTCTGAAAAGAGCTTAAAGGGAACTCCAGGGGGTTTCTTTTTCGTATAACCTTTACGAGTCCGAAAAAGTGATAAAAGTATACTCGGTTACATTCTCATTGATTTACGGGCATGAGAAAGAACAAAGACTAAGCTCGGTAACTTATTCTCATGTATTTACAAGCATTAGAAAGAACAAAGACTAAGCTCGAGATTGTTTTCATTTTTATGCAAGCTTTAAAACAAAACAAAACTATGCTTGGGATAGATTTTAATTTTTACACAAGCTTAAAAAATAAACAAAACTATGCTTGGTCCTGGTTTCATTTTTACACAAGATTGAACCAGAGGGAAGTATGCTTGAGGTAAGTGGTTTCATTTTTACACAAGCTTGAACCATATAAAACTATGCTTACGACTTCCCAACGCATAACACAATGATGGTTGGTACTTAGCCCCCAGTTAAGAAGCTAGCGGCTCTACTTCAACATGAAGTCCAGAGGCTGAGGAAAATTCCCCCCAAGCTTTGTTTCATCCAACTACAAAGGAGAATGAAATGAAGCTTCAAATACTTTAACAAAGGACTTGACTCAAATAGAGAGGGGGAAAACTATTTCATTTTTTAATGAGCTTGAAATATAAACAAGAACTATGCTCGTAATCTCTGTTTCATTTTTTAACGAGGTTGCCTCAGAGATGTAAAAACTATCCTCGTAAGTGATTTAATTTTTTGAGGAGCTTGAAATTAGAAAACTATGCTCAAGTCTGGTTTCATTTTTTAACGAGCTTGAAATCAAAAAATCATGCTCATAGACCTTTGTTTCATTTTTTAACGAGGTTGCCTCAGAGACACAAAAAACTATCCTCAAAATCTTATTGATCATGGATTCCAAGAGGAAAATTCTCCAAAATGACACCATGTCAAGGGACAAAACTCGGTCATGTCTTCCAAGAGGTCTTCACTGGAAGGAAGAAACACACTTTGGAAGGACACCATGTCGAGGGTCGCAACAGGAGTAAAGAGATCAAGCTCTAACAACCCTATCGAAGAGATCACCATGTCAACTACTAGATCTAAGTCATCAAAAGTTGAATCCATGGGTGACAACACCACATAATTGACCTGTTGTGGGGGCGATACCGTCTGCATATAAGAACCATTCAGGGAGGCAATCCAGGTGGGGTCAATGAATGAAAGTTGATCAACAGTCACAACTCGTCCATCGTGAGGGAAAGATATCACACGAAAAAGAGTAGACACAATAGCTTTCATGGAATAGACATAATCTCACCCAAGGAGTAAAGAAAAATCCAAGGGGTCTTGGACTACCATGACGTCAATAAAGATAGTTTTCCCTCTCAAAGTTACAGGAAACTGAGGAAGGGTCCCTAAAGGTTGACTAGTTCTTCTGTTAAAAGCTAACAGATTCTGTGTAATTGGTGCAAGTGGAGGATAACCCAAGGCTTGCCAAGCAATAGAGGACAAAATACTAATAGATGAACCTTCATCTATCAACATCTGAGGAACGTCCCGACCACAAACTTGCACTGTAATCTAGAAAGGAATGTGAGAGGGAAGACGAGGTCTAGTTAGCACACCCCAATCAAAACGGGTGGCCTCATTACTTGGAGGGGGTTCCACAAGATAAGGAGGAATAGCCCCCAGCATGGTAGATTCTGTATCAATGAGAAAAACATGGGCAATATCGAGTTTACTCTCTAGCAGGAGAGTAGGATCGACCAATGGAGAGATCATATCAACCACTTAGGTTTCATTCTCCAGGGGGAGAATGAGATCGACTGGTGGAAAATTGATCGACCGCTTGGGTTTCACTCTTTGAGGGGGAGAGTGGGATTGACCAAGGATGGTATCAGATCAACCACTTTGTCAACTGGTTCAACTAAGGATGTGACCAAATTGATGACATGATCAACCGAATTGACCGGTGAAGGGACTGGAGTGATCATTCCATCAACTATTGGAGGGTTGAGAGAAAGCATATGGTAAGCAACTTTAATTTGAGGTTGTGAAACAATCATGTCTTCCAATAATTAAGAGGCTTCGTCCACATGAGGACAAAGGTGAGTGAGATGACTCCCTTTTCATAACATACACGGGAACTTGATTCTACTTTTCTTCTTCCCAACCGTATCATGACTGGTTGACGGGGGGTTGTCGGCATGTTGTTTAGAGGCTAACGACGTGGGTTGGCGAGGATGTGTAGACCATGCTTCTATAACCTTGGATAGACTAGGGCATTCTTTAAGAAGATGGCTACCGTTACAAAGCCTGCAAGGGTACTTGGGCTTACGGGTTGTTTGGGTGATCTTGACATCATCAACACTCCCAACACGATTAACAGTAACTGGTTATTTTCCAACATGTTTGACAATGGTTGGATGTTTTAACCCTTGTTTATCTTTCTTCTTCTTAATCTTCATTTTCTTCTTCTTCTTATTCATCGAGTTACTAGCTTCAGAACTTTCACCCGATGAAGAAGATGAAACATAAGGCGACATTGCAAGCGAAGAAAGAGAAGAAGACCTTACTGGTGAAGAAGGTGAAGGATCAACATGAGGTTGATGCTCTTGGGGGGAAGTGCTTGTGACTGAAGCACTAACTTCATTCGAGATTACCTGAGTGGAAAACAACCATACTAGTAATCCAATAGTGAGACCTGGAAGGCTCAATGTAGCGATGTGAGGAGGACCAATGTTTCCATAAGAAGGAAAAACAAAAGGTTCCCCTGGAGCAGGGGTTCCTTCATTGGTCATTTCGGGAACTGACGCCATTAAATAAATATACAATCTAGAGTCCACTAGGGAGAAGAAACAACACATGCTAAAAATATAGTAAGCAAGCAAGCACACAAAACCTTCTCACAATGAACGCTCTAGTTGGTGATGAAATCCAACATCGCGAGAACAAAGTAAGAAGGGGCTAAGATAGAGCGGGTGGAGAAGTTACGTTGGCGACCTGCTTAATGGACTTACACCCCGGTGCAAGCTCCCACACATAATCGTGGGTATACCCTCCAAGGATCTCGAGTGAGTTTGGCCAACGTCGATTCTAGGTACCTTGAAGACTTGCCCCTCCACAGTCACCTTGTGTAAAGACCATAAAGAGATAGGCCACTAAGGTTACCAATCACTACAGTGATGCCTGGGGAAATAGTCGACAGTCCGATCTACACGCAAGGGCAGGGTATCTAGCCCGAAATCAACTTGAAAGGCTTCCACTCATGATTGTGGGTATACCTCTCAAGCGGCCCCCATAATATGTGCAACCTCTACACCAAGACCAACAAAGAAGGTTGAGTAACTCTGCTAGTCTTAATGTGACCTCGTGATTGACCCTTGTGTTAGAAGGGCTTCCCAGGACAAAATGTAATAAGTGGATTTAACCGATCCCTAACTCAAGATTCTATGTTTGTTTGCAACTTTGGAAAGTTATCTTTGACACCTATTCCAAAGCCCTACAACTAATCTAATGTAGGTTTGCTACCAGAAACTATAAAAAATGTCTAATCAGTTTTTATAAGCACTTTATTTTATGGCCGTTGTTACTCAAAAGAAGATGGCGTGGACAATATGGTGTTTTGACCGACTCAAAAGTTATGCAAAAATATGAAGATGCAATCTTTTCATTTTGATGAAAACTATGCTATGAGAAGGAGAAATTTTTTATCATTCCCATATGCACGATGTCCCGAAATATATTAAACTCATCAATATCAAGATTCTCAAGAAATGAGAAAAAGGTACTGTACACCAATGCATGATTCATGGTGCCCCCCGGCCATGAAGGGGAATTTTTTTTCATAATTTAAGATCAAAAAGTGCCAAGAATCATGCAATTCTGCTACTTCAAATGCAAGGATGCCCCCAATCTAATATAAAGCAAGAAATTAAATATTTTTGTTTCAAAATTTTCACTAAAAGCAATAATGAACTTTCTTAAAACAAAGAAACCCAAACTAAAATTTTTCTTTTAAAGCGAACTATTCAGAAGAAACATGATCTTTCCGTAAACAATTCTAAAGAAAACACACTCTTTGTAATTGAAAGACACTCAAAGCAGGAGACTAATCTTTCAAAACCAAACAAAGCAAACGTGGTTAAAAGCAACTCAAAGAATGTCAAGAAGACTGTAAGCAGATCAATATAGGCTCCAAAAGCTCAATCCAACTGATCAAAGCATAACTGGTTCATCAAAAGATGACAAGACCCAATCCAAAAAAGTTTACAAACAAGTTTACAGCCTAGCAGTAGAGTATAGTGCGAGAATTAGGTATTCTCGTAGGTTGGACACAAGTAGGGTGTGAACATCTCGCACTGGATTACACAGTAGGGTGCGAACTCAGGTGATTCTCGTAGGCCACTAAAGGGTACAGTGCAAGAATGTCTATAATCAAAGAAAATTTTGAAAAAGGATAGGGAATCTAAGTGAAATTCTAGATCCAAACAGTCTGGATGGACATCCCACAGACTCGGAAACCAAAAAACAAGAAATCAAAGGAAGGGAAACTAGACTAACTAGGAAACAATCCATTCCCTAGTGGAGTCGCCAATTTTGTTATTGGACTAATCGGTAGGTGTGGACACTAACTGATCTCCCTAGATCCACCTAGATCTAGAACAAAACACACCAGAACATGACGCTTTCCTTAAGTTTTAGATATTGAATTTACTAACTAAAGAGGGATGAGTGACATACTGTTTAAATGTCGCTTCCTCTCGCCATCTCCGTCCTAGCTCCGTTCCAACGCTCATACAATGATGAACCTGCAAAAGAACACAACCAACCAAAGTGATAGTAATAGCATAAACTCAATATAAACCTATGTATGTGATCAAGTAATCATACAATAAAACACAACAAGCTTTATAGGAAAGTGTTAAGTGCTAATGTTGGCCCATTACCCCTTAATTGGGGCATATTAGATTAGTAATGCTATTTTATTTATGTCGGCTTAGGCCATTAGTTGTAATTTAGATTAGTAATTTTATTTTAATTATG